>NDXB01000024.1:78556-110978 GCA_002631895.1 Agapornis roseicollis
TTCATTCTGCAGTAGAGTGTAAATGACACCAGGATCTGAGCTCTAGGAATGGTTCCTTACCCAGTGGGAAGTTAAAAAAAAAAAAAAAAAAAAACCAATCTGGGGACTCATCATGCCATCATTCCTTTATCTGATTCACACAGGGGATGAGATAAAGACCAAAAGGATGGAGACAAAAACTGACAAATTTTGCAAAACATGACGTGAGCTATTTAAACAATATTTCTGTCATTATTCAACCAGTGGGCAGGGGACCTCAGTGAAGTGGCTCGCAGGTAAGGTCACTGAAGCACCCCTGGAGATGCAAGGTCACACCTGAGGCAACAGAAGCTGAGCGTTTTCTGAATCAAAAAAGAAAAAAAACCCAAACATGTCTTGTTTGACAGGAGGTGCATCTCTGGTGTATCACTATCACCAAGAGGTACCCACTTTAGTGCAGCACCAGAGGATGGCAGTATGGCCATGTCAGTGCTGATTGCCAAGATTAATTCTCTAGCTCTGCACCACTGCAGCTACATTGTCTATCTGAACTGCTCTCTCCTCCTGCTCTTGAACCATGCTCAAGCACTGGTCCCCATCAAGCTCCCAGCACAGGCATGTCTGAAAATCCCTAGGCTGTGACAGTGGACTGCCATTAAAGGCCTTCCCTTGGCTATAACATGGGATATTAACCTAGATCTATTAACCCTAACAATAACTTCTCCCTTGGCATTAACAAGTATGTTTTTAGATTTTTTGTCTGCAACTGTATTAATAGTCTTTGTTGGTTTTAAGATTTACCAGTCCTTGTTAGCTACACAAAAGTTTGGTACTCACTTTACATCTCTGAAAACAGCAGTATTTGGAGATATAAAAAAGAAAGAAAATCTGTTTTGAAAGGAGAATAGCCCTTCATTAAAAACAGAAAAAAAAAAAACAAACCCAAAACCCCAAAACAAACAAACCCAAGCTTTAGTGATTTTATCACACTTCTGCAAGATTTATTTTCTAAAATTTAAAATTAGAATATATTATTCAGTATTTTTATCATTAGAACTGCACAGAACAGACATGTTTCCTGAAACCAACAGAGAGGCTAAATTTCAAGTGTTTTACTAAACATACTGGTTATAGCTTTATGTAAATTAATCAACAGGACAGATACTTCTTTTTAGGCTTGGCTACATGTGCATTTTGACTGAATTGCTTTTTAGAGGTAGCAACATAGCATATCATGTGAGATAGAATACCTTTTTCAACAGTATATATCAGAACTGAAGTGTTTGCTAATCCAGATACAGTAAGGCAAGTTCATTCATGTGAAAACACTTGCATTTTAAATATTTTTTTTCAAAGGACATCACAATATGTGAATATTTCATATGTGAAGAGTATTTAAAGCAGTAAGCATGATACTATAATGTGTCTGAATCTGAAATGAATGTACAGGGATGATTTGAATAATCTACTGCACAGTAGCAAGGCTGATCAATTTCTATAAAGCTCCTGGTACCCACCAAACACTACATTTTCTTTCTGAAAAATACATAAACCTTTCACCTCTCAATTTATACATTATAATACAAATACTGGTCAGAATAAGGCTCAAGTAGTAATCTCCAAGAAAATACACAGCTGTGTGCACTTGTTTAAGTAAGATAGGCTTGGAATGCCTTGGGGCAGTTAAAAATCAGTGGTCACCATTTAAAAAAAAAAAAAACCCAGATCACAAACTGCATACTTAATGAAGACTCCACAGAATGGTAATGGCATCTAAGGTATCTTTTTCTCCCCAGCTTAGAAATTAAGTATTACTGAGAGAGAGAGTGTAGGTAAAAAATACTATTGTCATTTTTTGCTGAGGATAAATAAAACCCTTTCATTCCTGGTCTATAAATCCTTTTCAGCAGCTAAAAAAAAAAAAGAATCCAAGCTCAAATAAATAAACAGTGACAACAACCAACCTATACATTAGAAGGAATAACAGCAACAAGCCCCAACTGATATCTGAGAAATCAAAAGCCAGAAAGGAGCAAAGCATTGCTGCTCAGGTACCTGCGATTGCAGGCAGTGCCTGGAAAAGTACAGGATTCACGACCCAGAGGGAAGAAGTGGCTGAAATACACTTTTGCACTCTTCTGAGAACAAGGCTGCTCTGGAAACTCTTTTTTTTAGCTTAGTCCCATCTACAGGTCCCATGGCAGGGCAGTCTGCATGGTTCATTGCTTCTCAACATCCCCACACCAATTCCAGACTTAACCTCTTGCAGTTTCTTGACTATCTTTCCCCATCAACGCTTGCCTGAATCTAAAACTACGTGTTATTACTATAGATAGTACAACCACTTACCTTTGACCTACCACAAACACCACTGAGGAGCTTTGCTCAATATCACTGCAACATTGTCACAAGATAAAATCTCAGAAAGTACATTTGTGGCATAGTTAAGAAAATAAATTAAAAAAAGAAAAAATAATAATAATAATAAAAAAAATTTAAAGATCTCATTTTTCATTCTACTCTGACCTGGTCCCTGAATCTCGTCTTCAAGTTGAGTACTTTTCATGTTTTTGTGTAAAAACAGACAGCAGTGTTCATGCATCTGTCATACAACTTATCTGTAAGCTTAGGATAAAGATATGCAACCCACAATCTTTTATTATATCTAATTAACACAGGGTAGTCTGAAAAGGCAGAGCAATCACGCTAGAAGCTTTAAGCAGTGGTTTTCTCTACACTAATACTTTTATTTTGTAAAACTAAGCAGGAAGAGATTTTATATCAAATCGTCTAGACATTTTAGATGTCTTCCTTTCTGTGGGAGTTAAGAGATCAACTCACCAGTCCTCAAGACAGGTAGAGGGCTACAATAAAAAGAGGAGAAAGGGCAGGTGGAAACACATAATTAAGTTCTCAGAGAGCTCTGATTGATAAAAATCACATCATTAAAATTTCTTCACACAATATTAAGCTGCTCTTGTACAATGAATTGTCAGCTGCATCGGACAGAATTATTTTCTATTGATCAGAGTTTTATTACAGAAATTACTTACTACTAAGGTGTTAAACAAATCCAACAATGAACTTCAGTCTGTCACCTGACATTATGGTTTTCCAAGACTTGGGATTATCAACTTTGAATAATAGCTTGGTGCCATGGCAGGATGTGCCTGGATTTGCTACTGCTGTTTGGCTTTTTGTTTAGTACATACAGCTGTGCTGAATTTGTTTTCTAATCATAAAAAAAAACCAAGATGACATGTTGAAACCAAAGAAAGTTTCATTCTTCTTATCTAATGCTAACAATAAAACTTGATTACTAAAATCTAGTAATCAAATCTCAGAAACAGTGTGAAAGACATGATAAGAATGAATCATTATGCTCAAGTCTAGGAAAATATCAAAGAAGTTTAGCACAGAGCTTGCTGTAGATAAAATGACAGATTCAACTCTAGCATCCAAAACCAGACAAAAGTACATGCAGACTGTGACAGAACATGGATTCCAGGAAAGAAAATACCCCAGGCAGCGAAAGAGATCAATTATTTTCTCAAACAACTTCATCAGCAAAGCCCACTGTTGCCTGTGGAACGCTTGTCCCCCCTTTGCCACTATGTCACTAATGGAGACACTGTCTTGCAGAACATCCCTTACACAGGTATTTTCAAAAATAAATTTAAAAAGCACTGTGACCTCCTGATTTGAGAAGATTCATTAACTTTTGCAGGGGAACATGAGACATCTATTAAGGAAGTGATTATGCACAAACCATCAATAAAACCATATAAATAAAAACCCTTTTATTCTCAGTGCTGTGGAAACTTCAGTGATCTTCCTGAGCAAATGGAATGTTATGGACAGTAGTTACAGCTCCTCTCAGAGAAGCGGGTCCCACTTGTTGTCAGGAATATACAGACTGATAAAAATCACATTTGCATCTTCAGTGATAATGAAGGTAGGCTGAATTTAAATAATGAATTTTCTTGTAATTTAAATGTAGCTTAATCTACAATTTTAATGGCTACAGTGATAAGTGTTTATGATAAATTATCAGTAGCTTATTTCTATTAACATGATAACTGATTTAGTTAATGTAGCTATCCATTCACAGATGTTTTATTTTAGGTAAATACATAGAAGCTTTAGAGAGATTTGGGTTGGTTAATCTGAGCCAGAGTATGAGAGAAGTTTTAGTGAATAATTGCCAAGTGACTTAAAGCTATTTCTTTTCTTATTATAGCCTGAAATTTAATATCTGTTATTTCTTTTCCTGTTGCCCTAAATTCTAGTAGTTTTAATTAAGCCACGCTCAGGCTTATAAACTCTGGAAGGCTTTACATTTCATTTTTTAAATCATTAAAACTGCTTCAATTTGTTTCAAAGGCCTGATGTTTAAAGAGGAACATTTTCATAAACCCTTAACTCTGTTGATAATAAGGAATGTATTTGTGGAATAAATTGTTCATTGCACCACTCTTTCAATTGCTTGGATCAAAGTCAATTAATAGGTGTTCACAGCTTAAAAAGTGCTATAATGCAAGGCATACTTATATTAATATAAGTGTGCTAACCCTTCTAAAAGCTGAAGCAAAACTGTTATCCCTATACTTTTAAGTAGACAGCTTACCTAACCACACCTCATATCAATAAATATCGTATAAGAGGACTTAGATGTCTTACAAAGCTACTTTAAGAAAAAGTTTCAGATGGTAAATGGAAACTTACAGCTTTAAAAGGGGAAGGAAGAAAAGCTAGTTTTTACCCATGATTCATGGAAAATAAACTTTGAAAAGTTTTACTCTTTTTTTCATATTCTTGACTAGTTTTGGTTTGCTTGAATTTTTGCTGTTCACAGCAAAATGTGTTTTAAAAACTCCACATTTCACCTTTCACTGCTTCTTTCTCACTCTGACATAACCTAATCAGGTACCAAAGACTGAGAAAATTGAAATACAAAAGGAAAACAAGAAATATAAAATAATTGTAAACCATGAGGACCATTGTCTCTTCATTAACAAGAAGTTACTTCAGAAACTGAGCACCATGTAACCTTTGCATTGGAGGTGCTGCACTACACAAATGCAGCCACAGTGTCTTCAGATATAACCAGGCAAACCTATACTCACTGTCATCTGCCAATCTTAGCACTGGGATCTGTATACCACTCCATTCTGTGTTTTGACGTATTAGAAGAATTAACAAGAGTCCTGGAAAAAATCTTGCAGTACAAATTGACATTTCTTCAGTATTTCAGAAACTCTGTATAACAGTAGCAGCTGCTTCCACAGGAAATCTCACTGCTCTCAAATGCACTCTAATATTCACAACAGCTTTCAAGCAGGAGATGTAATCTTGATACACTCTATCTAACTGGCTTCCTCTCTTCATGTACATCTATTAATTCCAAAGTGTTGGCAGATCCAAATGCCAAGCAGACTACAAGAGATGGAAAACACAAAAGTAGACCTTGTCATCAGTGAGATGTATGGAAAAAGAATGCCTGAAATAAGGTGTCAAGTTTACAGCTTGGTGGCAGAAACAAAAAAGTATGTTTATGAGCTTGGCCTATCTTAAAGGAAACATTTTAAGAAAGTTGAATTAAAAACAATTTTGAAATCTTTTGACTCAGCAAGTATAATTAAAAGGGACCCAGGCACCCAAATCTGACCAGGCAGAATCCAGAACAGGATACGTTGTATTCTAGGTCCCATGCCTTCAGCTGCCAAACTTTGAGCTTACATGTGGTAAAGAGCATCACAACCTCAGCAGTACACTTGTTGGCTGCCAGTCCTGAATCTGGCAGCAGATACTCTTAGTTAAGGTCCATACAGTGTTTGTGACCAGCATCTACATCACATTTCACATCAAAACCCCCTTCTATTGTGTTTGGTTTTAATCTGCATGCAGCACTATTTCTGGTGCATTTCTCCAAAGGTATTTTAAATAAAAAACAAAACCAAAACAAATCAAACAAACTGTCAGATTCTTAGCATTTCAATTTGTTGAGTAGATTAGAAATAACAACTTTTCCAAATGCCAAATCTAAAAATTCACAGAAAACCAAGGAAACAAATAATTAAGAAATATACAGGAAAAGACCATGACTGATGTTCTGGAGAGTATTTAGAATTTCTGTTTCTCTCAGTACACATTGTGAAAGTTTCCTCCAGACGTAATTAATTCAATGAGGCAACCTTATGTAATAAAATACATTACAAAATTCAGGATCATAAGAGCTAAGGAAAAAGTTTTCTGACTGCAAGTGCCATACAATAGAGCAAGCTCTCAGTCACCAGTGGTTAATCCTACACCTGGTCACCTTTAAGATACACCAAAACTTCTTGCTTTGCAAAAGCTTTTGCACCCAAAAAACACTCCAAAACCAAAACCAACTAACCAAACAAACAAAACAAACAAATAAAAAAAAAAAGCACCAAGCCTCTTTCTGTCCTGCACATGAACAGAAAGAAAGGGATACAACACAGTCTTAGAAGCTAAAAATATAACTCTCCCTTATGTAAAGTTTTTACTGTGAGATGGTAGAGTGTAACAACTGTACAGAATCTACCCTTGACTCTGCCTTCTTCCTTGTGTTCAGCCTCAGCATTTACTCTTACATGCTAGCGTAGACATAGAACCTGCTCTGAGATCTCGCTACAGATGACCAAGACATTCAGACAAAAAGGCAAAGTGAGACATTTCCTACTTCTTGCCCTCGCCATTTCTGCACATTGCCAGTAACAGCTTTCTATACAGAAAAAAATAAAATGGGGAAAAGTGTATCTTTTAGTGACATGACTGACTTGTAGCCCCAAGGAGAGATAAAGTGATTCATGACTAGAAGTCAGTGTTTTTATTAGAAATGATGATTCCCAGTCATAGTGTTTTTTAGTCCTATGCATAATTAATATTAGCTTGTGAAAGCTGCCAATGACATTCATCACCAGTCAATGTTTTTATAATGTATGTGTGGATTTGAATGCATGATGAAGTTTTTCTATCTTTTGGGATGCAAAACAGAATTTGTGAATAATGTAAGACTGAAACCCCCAAATAAAGAAACTGTTGGGAAAATCCAGTGAACAATAAAAACAATAACATAGAACACAAAGTAAACCAAGAGAGGCCCAGAATTCCCTGCAAAAAACAGAACTGTGGAAAGAGCTGCCTGGATTTTACTTTGAAAATATTTTCAAATGAGAAATTATAAACTCCTTTACTGACTACTTTGAAAGCAGTAGGTTCTTTGTTCACCTATTCATCGAAATAGAGAGAGACAACACTGAAAGTCTTCACTACAGTTGTCCCTATTAAACTCTGGCCTTCAGAGAGCTGGGAAAGAAGTTGCTCTGTGGACTGCAGTTACATTCTTTTCTAAGAATGCGTTTGACTTTTGGTGGTGTGGTTTGGATCTGAGAAGCTGTCAGGTAGCTGACCCCATCTTATTATGACCCAGCCTTCAACACTATATATCTGTAAATCTGGTCATGCATGCTGTCCTGCTTATCAGCAGGTGGTAAACAATGGGGTCATTTCAGATTATGTATGTGCACACATAATTTGAAGACTAAAGGGTTGTATTCTCCACTACCAATCACAAAAGAGAAATAATTATACTGGGAACACTACCCAATTCATGTTGTATTACTGCAGTAGCATTACACTGGTTTAATTACTTCCTGAATAACACTGCTGTTCTAGAACATCAATTTTGCTCTTGCCTTCCTCTCAAAAACCAATTCAACATGCAAAGTAGCCTTTTCCTGTCTACTTCATTTTCCTCCCTTTTTTTTTATTATTACAAATACCACACAAAAGCAAGCAATACTAATACTCCAAGAGGACAAATGCTGTCAATGGTTATGTTTCCAAGTAGTATTTCTTTTCATTCGGCATAGCCTGTTGCCTTTCAGATTTATCAAAATATTTACTTATGGGAATGACTTTTACTCAGAGCCTTGTGGATCACCAATTACACATTAAAGAACAAGGTCATAAAATATTGATAAAATCATTAACTACAGTTTTATTCATTTACCATGGCTAAAACCACATGCTGCTACAATCTTAATTTGATTCCCAAGGAAATAAATTATTTCAAGAACAGCATTTAATTGCTAGAATACTTTGAAAAATGAAAAATAAAGAGTACCTTTCAGCAATTTTAACTTTCTGTCCATGTATTTGCCTCACCAGTATATTCCAATGATCTGAATTAAATGTCCCAGAGCCAAAGTTTTGTAGGTGTGCTGTACTCCTGAAATAACACAGATGACAACTGGAGTTGCAGCTCCTCAGAGACATCAGTAATTAGGCTCTTAACCAGACTAGAAAGCAACGTTCAATATTGGATTTTTTTTCTGATGTTCTCAAATGTTATCTGCCTATTCACTATATCAAACAAACAATTGAGGGAATGTTGGCATGAGACCAGATAGGAAATACTAATCTCATTTTTCAGACAAAAGTCCTAATTTGTTTTCAGAAACTTCTTCCAGTACCTTTTCTTTGTGGACAAAATGGTTTGTCATTTTGCAGCGGCCAATCTAAATCTCCAGTATGCATGGGACATCATCAAACAGAATTGCAAATATAAGGCAGAAAGAGGAAGGCAAAAGCAGGATGCAATTCTATTTCTCCCTGTGCAAAACTGGAACAAGTTATTGTTGGCAGAAGATCATTTGTTTGTCCTGGATGCCAAGAGCTGCAGTGCATGCTGGCGAGGAGGTAGACATTGAGGGGTTTGGGGTAGAAATTTAGGTGATTTCCCAAAAAAGTGATGAAGAAAATTCTTTTTTTTACTTAGAACTACCACATAAGAAGGGAAGCCAGTGCATTAGGGAGCAGAGCTGGCTTCAGGTTCTCCTGTATAAGTAATACACTTACACCAAAAATATTTATAAAAAATAAATTATGTCAAAAGTGTTTTGACATCACTACAAGACACCATTTTTCCATACAATACAAGAATTCTCCCCCAAGCCCAGCACTTAATTAAAAAAAAGAAGCTTTGTCCTGCAGATATAAATAATAGTGTTAACTTATTTAACAAAATTTAGAGTAAAATCCAAGAAAAGACACAGCAAATACTTGGTGCAAAGAAACATCTTCCTCCTGCCTCAGCAGTGGAAGCGCTGAACTGCAGCTGCCAAAGGACCAGAGAGACCGTCTCCCACAACAGACATCCACAGTGCCCACAAACAAAGTAGACAGGAAGCACTGAGCATCCACACACAGACTGCTGGAAGCTTGCAGGAGCTGCCCATGCAAGCATAATCTTTTCTTCCTGTACATTACTTAGGTTGTTTTCTAACCTAATTTTAAATCTAGCTGGAGACTATCAGCATAATTGACAAGCAGATACTATGTTCCCCCTGTTGTACTGAAGTTGTTTTTCTCAGTTGTTTTCAGAGCTCCTACTGAGATGTTAATGAGCTGTCAATTATTTGTGCAAATTGGGAGGCAGGCACTGAAAAGTAGCTGCACTCAAAAAACCCCAATATTTCCTCAAATCATGTGAAATGCCACACTATTTTGTAAGAATCTCTTTACTTATGAATATTCATCAATATCGGTGCAAAATTTAGAATCATAGAATAGTTAGGGTTGAAAGGGACCTTAAGATCATCTAGTTCCAACCCCCCTGCCATAAGCAGGGACACCTCACACTAAACCATGTCACCCAAGGTTTTGTCCAACCTGGCCTTGAATACTGCCAGTGATGGAGCACTCACAACCTCCCTGGGCAACCCATTCCAGCATCTCACCACCCTAACAGGAAAGAATTTCTTCCTTATATCCAATCTAAACCTCTCCTGTTTAAGCTTGAACCCGTTACCCCTTGTCCTGTCACTACAGTCCAAAATGAAGAGCCACTCCCCAGCATCCCTATAGGCCCCCTTCAGATGAGATTTTGCTAATAATTATGAAACAACAATCATTCACAATATAAGCACTGAAAAGGGTCATCTACATGGCCATAGAGAACAGGGAAGGTTTTATTTTTATTCTGATTGCACAGAAAATGAAAGGACTGAGTCTGCTCCACTGAAGTTGGGAGTAAGGCAAGAGATTATACAGCATCATTTCATCTGCACATCTTTTCACGCAGCTACATGCGTGTGTGCTACAGGGTAAAGTATAAGCAACACCCAACACCATCTGTTTGACTGTAGTACAGACCCTTGCACCAGATGCCAGTCTGAATTTAGATCAGCTAGGTGGTGAACAGAAGTTGCTGCCATGAGTGGTTCAGGCTTTACATCAGTCTTGTTATAACGCCCTGTTATAAAAGCTCCAGCTCTCCTGCTACGAATCTGTATCCTTGCTAAGCAGAACAGAGGCCAAGGCTCAGGTAAGAGCATTAGCTGCATATTCATCCCCACTTTGTGCAGTGCTCCAGGTAACTGTTGAAGGAGAATCTAAACAGTCTGAAGAGCTGCCACACATTTCACCCAGTCTAAAAAAGAAACAAGGACTTTTATCTCCAGTTCTAGCTCTCTTTCCCTTACCCTTCACAAGCAAGTTCACTTCAGGAGTAAACACAAAATGAATAATGTCTTTTTATTTCAGGAAGCTTTATTTCATTGACGTCTTCTGAAATCATCTGTTTAGGAATACAGACCCTCCAAAGGCACAATTAAAGCTTTCAGGTTGCTGGAGCGATGCCAACTGCAACTGTAAGCCTGTGGTTTGCAACAAAAAACTCAGGTACAAAAAACCCCTCCAAACCAACAAAATTCCATTGAACTAAGAAGTGTAAGAAGTGGTGGATCTTCTACTGGGAAGTAAAATGCCCTTGATTCACAGTGGCAGTAAAATGTAGAAGTGCAAGCAAAACATTGTCATAGAATTCACATTGTGCACAATGGATGAGGGAGCTGACAGATCAACTACATTTTGTTACTGCTATTAAATCCATACAGGAGTTATTACTTTGCCATCCATATCACAGTCAGACCCAGCAGTATCAGGTGACATAACTGGAGGCAAAGTAACCTGCCTGTGGCAAACAGATGATGAACAGAATTAAAATCCAGGTCTCCAGAGTTTCAGACTAGATCCTTACAATCACTATTGGTTTTCCTGATACCATCTGTAATGTTTAGGAAGCCACTTTCTCTAGGAAAAGCATTATAACAAAGGAAGGTAAGCTATTATAAATTGATTTCAGGAATTTTAGCTTTTTTCCTAAGTTTGATAAATTTTCCTGAAACTGAACTTAGATATAACTATTCTATGATTCTATGATCATGGAGGAAAGGAGCACTCTGTTACAGAAACATTATCTGGCAACAGCATATTTATTTCCTTAAAGGAAACAATAGACACTAACAGCACAGTCTCAGAAATCTGCATATTTAAACTGACTGCCCATCAACTAAGTTTCCTACCTAAAAAAAAAAAAAAAAAAAAAAAAAAAAATCACAAAAAAAAATTAAATGATTTTAAAATGATTGAAAAAATACCCTTTATCCATGGGGAAAAAAAAAAAAAAAGGCAGCATTGTCAAGAGCTTTTGGTCACTTAGTATGAGAAAAGACTGTGAATGNACAAAAAAAAAAAAAAAAACCTAAAAAAATTCTCAGAGAAGTTTTTTAATAATGGGCTGCATAAGACGTATTTGAAATTAAAATAAAAGAGGAAATTTGCCTATAAAAAGAATGCCATGTGTCCAATGGAAACATGAAAAATAAACCCACGTGTCAGTTTTTGCAATCTGAAAATCAGCAGTGATGAAAAAATTGCTGCATTGTTAATTGCATTTTAAATGAGCTTCCTAATTATATTTTCCATGATAAAATGATCAGAGATGCTCATATTTAAGTAGACTTAAGACACAAAACTATTCTCTAAATAAGTTATATCTTTTTCTATACATATACATACATAAAAGAAAAATGGCAAATAACCTACCACTCCAATTTTAATTTGTTCAGCAAAACGTCCATCACAGACCTGTGCCATACAGACAACAGACTAAAAACAGAGGAACCGGGGTGCCAAGAGTATACACAGCATCCTCCAAGACACTGAACTGAATTTAATGTTCCATTCCTAATATTGTTAGTAATCTAAATATTCAGCACTAGCGCTTACATAGCATTTTAGTTCTCAAAGCAAAGGTGATGGTATCGCAAGATCTATTAACAGTGAAAAGTATTTCTCTGATACCAAGATAGATAAGCTCTGAATACTGGTATGTTGCATAAACTTTTCATGTTCATAATACTGATAGACTGAAAATAGAGCAGTATAAAACCCCAGCTATTAAGGCTGAAATGTTTAAGACAAATGCAAGCAAACATTCTCCTTGTATGACATCTTGCCTTAAGAAGTAAAGTCTTGGCTTCACTTAAGCCAGGATTTCATCCAATGTATTAACAAATGCATCTGCATATTAATTCTCTACTAGCAAGAATCAAAATATGGAAATGAAAAGTAGACACACAAGTGTAATTCATAGCAGTTTGGCATCTTTCCACCGACTTGACTGGATGCCAGTAAGAGAAATTCTGCTGTCAGTTATCACAGTGTAGGGGAGGAAAAATTCTGCTAAATATTATTCTAAGTGTACAGCACGGATAGCCAGGAATAGAGCCAAAATACTATTTCCTCAAAAATGCCTCATTATGAAAAGGTTTCTTTTCTACTACATGAATGCTTCAGTTCAGTGAGGTATTTCTAGGTGAATTACACCGCATATACAGAACAGAGCTTGATGATTTTCTGTGGAAAAAGAATTCTGAGTGAATTTCAGTAGGAAGCTGATTAAATTCCCAGTGTGCCTTTAATGCTATTTAAGAAAAAAACCACACACAGAGGCTGTTTCATGACCTATGAAGGGAAGGGCATGCCTACAGCTCTAGCCTAAGCAAATCAAATACGCAATGTAAAGGACAAATGCCACAAAGATATATTTTTTCAAAAGTATTATGAGCCTTCTTTTGCACCACAAATAAACTTTATTATGCTGCCACACTGCAAACAACTATAACTGTAATAAGCAGAATTGAAGAAAGCTGCTGGCATAGTAGATTTGACCTTTGAAAACCAAACTCTTCATTTTTCCTCCAACAGTTAACATCATTTTATATCTGTAGCTTTTGCAAAGAAGTAAACTCAGGACTCAGCCAGGGTTACAGTTCTTGCAGAGAGCTCACTGGCACAATCCATTGTCACTCTGCTTTTGCATAGGAAGCATGTGTTCCACTGCAGCATTTCCTGTGGGCCAAGATTTAATTTGGTCACCCTTCATGGTGGCATCTCACCTATGTGTGTTTCCACCTTCACATACCAATAAGGCTACAAAGTGTCAGAAACCATACACAGGATATATCTTTGTGGAAATGTGATAAAAAAACAATAATAAAATCAGTAAATCAGTATAAAGTCAAACTCCTGCTTAAAATATAACAGATATCCCTGCTACATTATATTCCAACACAATCTCATTAGAGAACATCCTTTAGGTGACAAACAGCAGGTGAACTACATGCCCAAGTGAAGACAGTGTCTGCACCAGGGTAGTATTTTAAAATATGTGGAAACAGTATTCTTGCTATTTCCTTTATTATTTATGACAGGGAGATAATTAATATATGAGTAAATTTCCATTTGGAGAAATCGATAGCCTTAAATAATAACTAAGATTTAAGGTCTTTCAATCACAATGCAAAATAACCTACCATTAACTTTACAAATGAGAACCAAGTTAAAAGGCTTCTAGCAAATTACCAGTGAATCACCAGAATTTGCTTCAGGCAAAGATATTATTCCTAAACTGTTGACAGTGATATATAACTTTAGCACTTTTTGTTGCTAATTTGCACTGGTTTCTCATACTCTTCTTCTAATGGATCATTAGAATGGAGTCAGATAATTTGTACTGCTGCCAGTAACTGTCAAGGTAAGGCTGTTTAGATAGACCAAGAAGAATGCACAGCAAGAGAGCCTTCAAAAAGAATTCTGAATAAAAGTATTGTTATGGAAATACTTGACACTTGACAGAACAGAAAGGTAAGTCCTTAAGAATCTACTTCCAAAATTCAAGGTGATCAAAAATAAAACAGAATAGAATCATAGAATAGTTAGGGTTGGAAAGAACCTTAAGATCATCTAGTTCCAACCCCCTGCCATAGGCAGGGGCACCTCACCCTAATAGCATACTGTTAAAGGCTTCTTTTTTTGCTTTTTAAAATTCTGTTCACTTTATTGTATGTTATAAAAAACATACTGGGTCAAGCTGTACTTGGATGTATTGCAAAGCGCAACACAGGTGTCCAGAAGGATTAAATTGTAATACTACAAAAAATAAACCAAATAATTACATGTACGTAACTGTGATTTCTCATGCTGCTCCAAACTATGATCATATATAACCTGCCTTGAACCTTAAATCTTTATAAATCTGATCAGTTATATAAAGGCTAGTAATAACAATAATTTATGGATCAATAAAAATGATTTAAACAAAAGCTAATAAAAGCTCAGGTTAAGAAGTACTGGTCATTAGCAGTACTCAGTCTTTAACACAACATGTCCTTTCTTTCATGTCTGTCTTTGACTACACTGGTTTTTACCTTCCAACAAACCTCAATCTATTCTTGGAGGACAACGGAGTAGTATTCAGGAGCATCAGTGTTAATACAACCTAAGCAACTGAAGCAAAGGACACTCCAGGGAACCAAGCCCAGACCCAAAACCAGCGCGCAAGCAGACAGGACGTAAGACCTCTATGCATCCACTCTTTTACGTAATGTCTATGTTATGTGAATGGAGCCCAAACCATTTTATGCTAAGCATCCACATACATACATGCAAGTACCAAGAGCCTCTTGCCCCATCCTTGAGGCTTATTTTCACATCTTCCCACTGAACTCAGCTAGACTTGTACACAGTGTGATCTCTTCAGAAAAGGAAGACGGTCCCTACCCTTATGCCTGTTCCATTGAACTGTTGGTAATTGGTTTATCTGCACTTTTAGTATCTTTTCATTTGTTAAATTCAGAACTTTGGAGACTTTCTCTAAAGACATATCCAAGTATTTTAATGTTTCACTGGGGTCAATGATCAGCAATAGCATCACCTACATTAAACATTAACTTGCAGTATTAACGGTGCATTTAATACACAGTACAATTGTCATCTCGCCTGCCCTCTGACTTATTTTGGGCATCAGAAGACAGCCAATTCAAAACTCTTCCCAGAAAGATGATACCTTTACAATGTATTTCCGAGCTCATTGGCTAATGGCGCAGGTAGATTTAAAGAAGACATTCACTTTTTTGGTGTCTGTCATGTTTATGTTTATTTTTAATTGTGTCAAAATTAATCTTACTTTCCCTCAACTAATGTTCTTCCCACTGGTAGCAGTACTTAGCTTAAGAATATAGGCACATTTTCACTTTTTGAGAAAAATCAACCAACTTAAGAGATGTTGTTCTTGAGAATACTAGAATATGGATATAAATCCCAAAAATTATCAAAATTTATTCAACAAAAAAGAGATCTCTAATTTAAATTTTTATACAGAGGTATCAGTATGAATTTTTGTATGGGTATATAGCAGAAAACAATAAATACTTGGGGTTTTTTTATCTATCTTGATTCAATTTGCTGGTAATTCAATAAGCAAAAGATGCATTTCTATTTACTTAGTCCTTAAAATCCAACAACTGTTTCCCAGTAAAAAATTCTGTTCAGTCTGCATTTAACTACAGAAAAATGTATTGTACCCATTTTTATGCCCTAAAAACCTGAGCTATAAAAATAAGGAGATAGAAGAATCAATACTTCACTCAAGTGATACATAAATCTGAGTTGCATCCAATACTGGAAGCCTATACTTAGAAATTACTTACCTCAATACCAAGATATAAATTATAAGGTGTAAATAGCTCTAATGGAGAGTTCAGAATGACTTTGTGTACAAATAAAAAAAATATTTAAGAAGTGAACAGGGAACAGAAATAACCAATTTAGGTTACTGCTTTAGTTAACAAACCTTTTTCTAGGGAATAATTTTTATCATGATCCATTTAGTAATAAAAATGTAAAATATATGACATTTCCTCTCAGAAAGTAAGTAATGAATACTATTCAAATTTTGTTATATACTGTTCTATCATAAATAACTTTAAACTTTGTCTGTTGTTTTGTATTTGCTTTTTTCCTTAAATATAGGTCTGTAATTATTTCAAACCATGTCAGGCAAAACTAATGGCAACAATACAGAGCAGAAGTAACAGCCATTTTACCTGCACTAACACATGCTAATGTCATCTGGGAGGATTCTAAATCAGCACATCCCTCAGATTCCAAGCACCTAATTGGTTGGGGTTTATTCAATAGTCAAGGAATTAACTACTGAGGTTATTTTTCAGTTCAGCTGTAGGTATGAAAAAAAATCCACAATGTGCAGCCTTTGGATACCATCAGTGAAACTGCAGAGATAAAAAAGAAATTAAATAAAAATAATATCATCATCTAGTCTGCAGCTTAGATTCCACTGCCTAAGCATATTTTGTGGCTACTCTGGAGCTGATGACTTGATGTTAGGTATTCCATATATTAATGGAGAGACTATTTATAAAAGTTCAACACAAAGGAAGATGTGTTGCTAAGTGAGAACTGTCTGCCATTATCTCTAGCATCTTTGATCTGATTTATAAAGCCATGCAAATGAGTCATAGTCTTGGCACAGCTTCCTTCTGCAGCTATATGCTCTCTAGAAGTTGCCCAGCCACAGTTATATGCAGAAACACTGCAAAGTGAGTGTTATTCCTCCTCTTTCTTGCACATTCCCTTTACCCTGTTTACATGAACTCCTATTGTCCAGTAGCTATTTCCTTCTTCACTACCTCAATACCTGACCATAACAGGGACCTTCTTCCCCATACTTTGTTTGAAAGTCGTGAGGCTTATGAAAGCTTAAAAAATAGAGGAAGGAAGGAGGAGGAGAGATCCATAGTAAAAGCACAAGCAAATGGCAATGGCGACTGGCTTTTTGTGACAAAATATTGCAGAACAGAAAGTTGAGAAACAATCGGCCTTTGAACTTAGTCATATGCCAAGAGCATATGGAGAAAAAATCTTAGTAAGATATTTTACAGGGCGTATGGGCCCTCTGAGGAGACAATCTTGAATGAAATACCTACATTGGTAATTAATACATATCAACAAGCATGACTGACTGCCAATGCACTAGAAATTCTGGGTTGATTGCAAACAGGGAATAAGAATCTGACAGTGAAAATCTGGCAGTGAAAACAGCAGAAAGCTAAAACATACTAATAGAAGCACATCAGCAGCATCACACCTGGCACTGCAGGTACTCTGCAATAGCTGCACCTGAAGAGCTGGCTGGGCAGCTAAGGAATAGCCACACACACAAAGACTGTTTAAATCAGGAGATGAAAAAAGAAGAACAAAAAAACAAAAACAAGACAAAACAAAAAAACAAAACAACAACAGCAAAAAGAAAAAAAGAACAACCAAAGAGCAACACAGCAGGCATGCAAGGCAAAGTAATACTCTCTCATAGAAAGCCCAACTGCTGATGCTTGTCTTTAACTTAGTTTACCAGCATCCACTGGACTTGAACTTTAAACAACAGTGTTTAAAGGCTGGTAAAGGAGAAGCAGCCTAAAACATCAACTAGGAGTTAGTATGCAAATTAACAATTGTAACATTTTAAATCTAAGGTATCGCCCTGTGGCAACCTGCTAGAATTGTTTAGACTGGCTGTATCAAGCAGGAAATGTTAATGAAACACTTCTGTTGCAATATAGCAGGGGTATAAATTATACATAAATAAAAAAATCTGCAAAATTAGTTGACATGGTTAGATTACCAACAGATTAATTAGATTAATATTAAAGTGATAGATCACAGGATATGAAGATAGGATTCAAGAACACATCAGCCATACAACAATTTTTTGTCACAAGCAATGTGTTTAATACATCACTACTGCTTGAATTTTAAGAATGTAGAACTTGCAGAAGTTGTATCAGGTGAAAAGAGTCTGGTAGTTATGCACACTCTAAGAATAATAAAGGGAGGAAACCCGGCCTTGCTGAAAGCAGGATCTTTTTTCATGCACTTCTGTGAGATAGTTACTTTCTCACCAATGAAAAAATCAAGCAAAGAATCGTTTCAAATTAGATTAAAACCTGCTTTTTACTATTAATATTTTAAATCACTGATACTTGAACATGATAAAATTTCAGTATTACATTTTTAAAATACTAATACTCTTTTGTTAGTTTTCTCTATCTTTTCTTGACAAAAGATGGTTTCCATCAAAATCTTGCATGTAATGTTCCCTTTATTTGCATGTATATTCTCATGCATAAATTACCAATATATTTTAAGCAAAGGCAACTCAAAAAACTGATACTGTGATACTAAGGAAAATTTCTTGCACATAATTTTATAGAATATTCTTATTTCATCCATGTGATTTAATCGCCTTGCTTAATTCACAACAACACACCCAATTCTGTGATGAGATACAGTAGTTTACATTGGTCTACCTGGTTAAATAATTTTATTTTCTGCTTTAAAAAAAACCACTACATTTGTTTCTTAAGAGAAACTTGTATTCATCTTGGGGTTTGTTACTTCATTTTTTAATAAAACTATATGGTATTGAATCCTCAAAGCATATGGATCCATTCTGTAAAATATAACCTTAATCATGGACATAATTTGGTATTCTTTTAAGGTAGTATTCAAATACATATTCCTGGACTTATAAAGTTGTTTAAAAAAATTTGTGTTGCAAGTGTGCCCAAAGCAAGGATACTTCACTACTGAACATATTCAGTAACAAGCATAGGCATTTGCATGCTTTTTTCTAAGTTGGAATAACAATTCACAAACTGTGAATAAAAAAATCAGTCAATTTCACTGTATGCTCTAAATCTACTTTTTATTATTTTCCTTACACTGTACATTGCTCTCTGCATATCAGCAACATTCATATCCTGAAATGAAAATTCAGTTGAAACAGCTCTTCTCAATAGAGCTGTATTTTCAGCCACTGCAAACCGTATCACTAGTACAAAAAATGTTTTCCACAGAAATTTTAAAACTTTTGTGTTTGCATTAGACCAAATGTTTTTCTGTTTACTTTAAGAACTTTGAAATAAGAAGTTTTTTCTGTTATTAATCCACACGTGATCCCGCTTCTGTTGTTCTAATGCTAAACCCATCTGACTGCAGAAAAGGTGACTAAATCAGTCTTTGATCAGAAAGATCAAAGCTGTGATGCTATGAGTCTCTTAACCTCAGCTAGGATCTTATTTTTACATTTTGTTTTTAACCACTAGGTTCAGCAATGTTTGTACTTCTTGCAAGTATCCCATTTTAATTTTGAAGTATTTCCTCTCCACACTATCCTTGTTTTTACAGCACAGATTACAAGTTCAAAATAGTATACCATACTGGAAAGTTAAAGACAACTCAGAAATTATCTCCATAAGAAGTGCTGGATAAACCAAGACACCTGCCTTGATGTGCCCACTGTACCTGTAACATGACAGCAGTACTCTAATGACGATCCAGATAAAAATAACAAATCCTTTACATGTAAAGGCTCACTGTTGTATCCATTCTGTTCTGGAGGCAGATAGCATTGTGAGAATATATTTGTTCTCTACTATGGCCTTGAAACCTTGGAAAAATGAAGTTTCCACTATGCACACAGAGAACTGCTCTCCAAAAACAGAGAAGGCTATGTTCCCATCCAAAATCTGACAGTTATGAAAGAAATCCAGCTCACTAACCAAGAAGTAGGCAGTATACAAGTAACAGTAACACATTACTGAAACAGGTATACAATTTACACTGAGTTAATTTGCTTCACAGTGTCACTGAATTAATAGTTATTCACGTTTCCAAGTCATGGGGGAATTTCAGTTGAGACAAGGAAAGTATTTGAATAAATTTGCTGAAAATGTGAGTGAAGGAAGAGGGCAGTAGTACAGTGTAATTCACTCATGAGATGCTTATCACTGGTCTGAAGAACAAGTGGGAAAATTGCATTTCCAGAAGAATATTTCATAGAGTGAACAGCCAGACACTGTGGGATATATTAGCTATAGGTTGCAAGCTCCACTTAACTTACAGTTTCAAACACATGAAAACTGAAAATTACTACCCATCACTCAAAGATTAATATTTTTCTTTAACTGAGAGCCTTTGTTTTCAAAACACATGGGAATCTTTGCAGCTATTATGAAACCAGTTATAACTAACATATAAAACCTTACATTCACAAGTTAGTCTTGTGCAATGTAAATAAGTGTAGATATCTCAGAAGTCCCTAGACTGAAAAACAATCTTGTTGTAAATATCCTTGATATCAGCTAATTATATATTCCCTGTGACAGCTTTTAAGTCACTACAGAAAAGATCATACTTCATAGCAACAAAGATGATGTCCCTTGGGACTGACTTTCCATTGAAGAGAGCTTTAATTTATTTATAGCTATGCTTTATGCTGCAAATGACACAGAGGGTGCAGATAAGATGTTTGTAAGAATTGCTCTCTAGCTGCCATAGTTAACTGATTAAAATCTTATTGCAAAAATAAAACACTCAAACAATTTTGTCTTATAACAAGGAATGGAAATGCATTCTGTGCTAGGAGCTAGTGAGAAAATAATTACTAGAGCAAAGATTTCTTTTACCCTTTGTGAATACCTTTTATGCCAAAAGAAATAAAGAAAGCTTTGTAATAAGAGAGCTTTCCAAGAAAGCTTTTTGTGTATTGAATGATATATGGGCTGTTCCTGAAATGTTTTGAGCAGGCAGTCAGTGTAGGGCTGAAGAAGTGCAACATGGCTTTGTCTGCTCAGTCCTGGGGTTGTTCTGTGGACCTTATGTTTTAGAATAGTGTACTCAAAACCTTGGAAAATACTGTGCTCCTTACAGAAGCATAACTGTGATTATTGTTTAAGCAACTACTCTTATCTGCACTAACAACTGCAAAATAAGATTAGTTCAGGATCTTCAAAGAAAATGTCTTTGTCCTGTAGAATCATAGAATCGTTAGGGTTAGAAAGGACCTTAAGATCATCTAGTTCCAACCCCCCTGCCATAAGCAGGGACACCTCACACTAAACCATGCCACCCAAGGTTTTGTCCAACCTGGCCTTGAACACTGCCAGGGATGGAGCATTCACAACCTCCCTGGGCAACCCATTCCAGTGCCTCACCACCCTTACAGTAAAGAACTTCTTCCTTATATCCAATCTAAACCTCCCCTGTTTAAGTTTGAATCTGTTACCTCTTGCACTGNACAACCTCCCAACCCATTCCAGTGCCTCACCACCCTTACAGTAAAGAACTTCTTCCTTATATCCAATCTAAACCTCCCCTGTTTAAGTTTGAATCTGTTACCTCTTGCACTGCCACTACAGTCCCTAATGAAGAGTCCCTCACCAGCACCCTTATAGGCTGCCTTCAGATACTGGAAGGCTGCTAAGAGGTCTTAGAGAACTTTCAAATACAATATAAAATTTACCATTGTCTGAACCTATGACCTACAACCTGGCTCTTGAAGAAAACTAAATTATAAAATTAAAATTCTATTACAAAGAGTTTCATGTTTCCTTTGGTGACTTGTGTATTGCATGGAAGACACTGGGTTCAGTAACATTGTCTTTATTTTTGACCCAGTACCCAGACAAGTATTTTCCAATGCTTGAGCTAGTACTCTTTCTCCAGGATGAATTTTCATTTTCCTTTTGTTGGATAATCAGTATTTGAATATTCCTTACAGAGCAGCAACTGTTCTGTGCAACCTCAGACAGCTTCCATGTGAAATTGCAAATCTAACAAAAGGCTGTATCTGAAATGGAAAATAAAGCTTTAAACTCATTGGTTGCAACAAATTTAGACAAAACTTAAAACAGAGATACATACACCTTGGTTTTCCAAAAATAACACTTGCCTTTTGAGACTGCAAGTACATGTTTCGTCATCGTTTTTCTAAACCAGTGGCTCACTGTTGCTCTTCCAGGCTTCATGCTGTTAAGGCTCTCAAAGATTTATCAGTTGACTGCAAAAATCACCATCATGAACAATAATGTTGCTATTAAGCTAACCTTCTTTTTATTTATAGCAAAATGTTTTCCTAAAACCACACTGAACAGCAGACTCAGATGATCAGCTAATTAATCAGGTAGGAATTTTATGTTTAGTTTTATCTGATCACTCAGGTAAGCAGGAAGGGATCTGGGGCAGTCACTCATGCTCTTAGTTTCAGCATTTGCCTTCTGGTAAGGATAGGGCTTTGTTTTGTGCTTTAAATATAAACATCTTCCCTATATAAAACACAAATGTCTCATTAAAGGTTGGCATTAACAGCACTTTATTTACCAATTAGTTCAGCAGGTTATTACACTGAAATTTAAATGTACTAATCGAATGTTTATTTTGCAATCATGTTACATTAATGTTAATGAGTGATGTATTTAACACTTCATGGATTATGTTTAAAGTTAAATGCTCCAATCAGAAGTTTGATGTTAAATTGTACCTACCTACTTAAACAGTCTCTAAAGTATTAGCTAATTTTAAATACCGCTATATTAACACAAGTATTTCTTCATACTGTAAGGATGCTGATTTTTTAAAACATCACCTAGATAAACTGGTAGTTGTTACTCTGTGGATGTGATAAATATTTCTTTTATAATATACAAGCAGATAGGCATGAAGGAAACACCTTTTAAATAGTAACTAGACACTGCTGATTTCATTAAAAGCAGCAAAACAACCAAAACCAACCAACCAACCAAAAAAAAACTAAACAAAGAATCAGAATCATAGAATAGTTATGGTTGGAAAGGACCTTAAGCCAATCCAATCTAAACCTCCCCTGTTTAAGTTTGAACCCCTTATCCCTTATCCTGTCACTGCAGTCCCTAATGAAGAGTCCCTCCCCAGCATCCCTATAGGCCCCCTTCAGATACTGGAAGGCTGCTATGAGGTCTCCACACAGCCTTCTCTTCTCCAGGCTAAACAGTCACACCACCAACAAATTAAAACCAGCTGTCATCTTGCTTTACATTTGCTGTGTTATTTTTTCACTTGATTCTCCCAAACTTATTTAGTCTCACATGACTCATTTAAAGGCTCTTTAAGTTTCTATTAATGCTGCTGAGAAACTTTGCATTTATATAATTCCTAAAATAGTGTGTCCAAGGCAGCTCATTTGCCAGTGGCAGGGTCTAGAACAGATCTTAGATTCTCAGATTCCCATTCTACTGTTCTCACCTAGAAATTATTCCCAGAAATCTGAGTTAACATTAAAGAAGCTGATGTTGATAGCTCTGAATATTTGCTGAGATGCATGCTGTTGCTAATGGCTATTCAAAATACAGTTTTACAATTACTCTTATAAAACACAAATTTAATTAACAAAACATTAAGGATATTGTGACCTATAAGCCATACTCCATCTAACAAACTAGTATTTAGAAATGTAGTGCATTGATACTATAGAAAATACTGGGATTAAATCTATAATGCCTTTGCTAGTGCATTTACTGAAGAAAGTGAGTTAACAGGAAGGATGCTTCCTGAAAGAGAACTTATAAAAATTTGGGAATAGATCTGAGGAGGGAAAACACCAAACTGTAAAATAAACAAGTAACACCACCAACCCCCTTCCCCCACCCCAAATTATAAAAAAAGAATGGCTCAGAGATAGCCATGGGGCGGAGGACTCACAATATCACAGCAGTACTTCCAGTGATCAGAAGACAATCAGTAAATACATGAATGTTCTTTATACTCAACTTCTATATTGTCCTGAAATTGATATAAGTTTGGAGTTGAACAGCCAGTGGATGTAGCAATATGAAGGCTTATATTACTGCTCATTATTACACAGAAAGTCATTGCAGCAAAAGGGTAAGAAATTTGTGCTTTAAATATATTTTGGAATTCCTTATTAGTACATGCACAAGTAGTTTGTTAAAAGAAGTGCTGTTTTAAACACTAGTTTCCAGGAGAAACACAGGAGCAGTGTGGGCACTACTGACCCAACATACATACACACGATGTCCCCACCCTAACAATCATCTGAATGCCCATTCCAGCAGCCTGCAGTTACCTTGCACTACTTTGAAATACCTTTCCTCCCCTTAAAAAACCTTCCCACACCCTTGACATGGATAAAGCATTAAGGCAATAAATAAATTTTTTTCCTTTAAGTCTCTATGTTGGAAGAGCCTAATACCCAGAAATCTTAAGTCAATGAGCTGGGGGGACACTAAGGCACTGGTGACTAGTAGCTGAAAGAGGAAGGACTCAGAGCAGGCCAGGGGTCTGCTCTAATTTGAGGAACTGACACCAAACAACAGAAAGGAAGTAATTAAGTCCAGTGCATGCCCTGATTTTGAGAGTCAGTCTTTCTTACTGCTCATCTGAAAACTGTGTCAGAGCTAATTAATGTCATCTGTGACAAGACGGCCCTTCTTAATGAACTTGCATTTCTTTACCCTGCAAGTAAACCACATCCCTTACATTTAGAATACAGTGACACATGCAGACCCTATCACTTTTGTCAGAAATATTGCTGCAAGTCTTATATATTGTTGAAATGCTCATTTCTCTATACAAATTTTATTTCAGCTACTGATTACATAATGTAGAGATCTTCTTTGTCTGACATTTGATTAAAAAACAAATTACCACCTCCTTTCTTTAGTGCTTTCTTCTGCACATCATATTCTACAACACAAGCAAAAGCCATCTCTATTGGAATGTGCATTTGTATATTAATACTTGCAAAAAGGAAACATTTCAGTATTTATAAGAAATTACTAAATCATAAATAAATCTTCTTTGGAACATCAAGGCTATTTTTCATTCACTTTCATGCCTAGCCTTTTTTAGAACTTAGTGAAAATACTATTAAAAAAAAAACAAACAAAACCACCAAGCAAAAAAAGTGGGTCAGATTTTCATTTCACAGGGAAGGGGTAGCTGTACATTTCTACCTGCTAACTTACTAAATGCTATATGAGTAATAGTGTATGAAGAGATCAGTCCCCACGAGTACTGTATTTTAATTATTTACAGTTATCTCCCAGATTAAATTTTGTCTGCCAGCTGATTATCTTCAGTTCTCCAAGTGATCATAACTATTTTGAATATACTGTCTTTCACGTATCTCATTCCATGTCAACATTCTTGCAAATAATTCCAAAGACAAACCCCTTCCCCAGTGAAACAAAGAAAAATACTTCTTCCTTCATGATTCAGTAAACCATGAATAAAAAGAAGGCTTGCTCCTTTTCAGGAAGCTAGAGCCGAGAATACACTGCACTGAGAAACCTCAAATCTTGCTAGAATTTGGTCTAGTTGATTTCTTTACTAAATGAAAGACATTATGGATCTCATTTGCCCCTAACAGCAAAGCAAATTCAGCAGCAGCTGAGTACAGCCAGCACAGAGTCCAAGCACCAGTGGCCACATGGATTTAACCACCCTCTGTGTGATGAGTGGGACCTAAGGAGGAGCAAAAAAGCAGAGGATAATGATGCAGGAATAACTGGTCACAAACCTCCGATGGGGAGTGGACAGTGTGCTTAATCTGGGACATACACCCAAAAGCCTTCCTGAAGAAGGATGATAAATGATAAACACATGAAAGTATCAGTATAATGCCAGGGAGACCACAGGGCTTCCTCTGCTTCTCAAACGCATCACTTGATATGTTGTTGCTTTTAGTTCACACCCCATTATCTGTGCATCTACTCTTCTAATAGCAGCTCTCACTTAAACTGCAGGAGGTGAATAGTCATACACGAATTTGAATCCTCAGCTTGTACAGCTCATGTATTGACTCAGGCATTATTCACTTCTTTATTATAATACCAACAGCTCTGTTATTCCTTTGTTTTATCAGCTTTTCGCTTAATATGGACTACATAGAAATACCACGAAATCATAGAGTAGTGTGTGGCATAACTAAACAGAGAACATATACTGAAAGTATCTCTTTTCACCTGCCACTTCTTTGTTTGTATTCAATCCTCTTTATTTGAATTCATTTCAGCATCATAAAGCTGCAGAAACACTAATGATGTGAGTCAGTGTAATTTCAGACTAGCAATTTTTGCACTCACATAGTTGGAGTGAAAAGTACATGGAGGAGTGTCGACTGTTTATTTTCTACATGCACACAACAAACCCCTCATTACACAAGAGAAACAAAATTTTTAAATGGTAAAGTCAATAGCTAAAATTAGCTAGGAGATTAGATGCTTTGCTATATGCGTAGATTTATCATGAGAACTACAAGTATTATGGTAACACTGAATCATAGAATGGTTAGAGTGGGAAGGGACCTTAAATATCATAGAGTTCCAATCTACCTGCCATGGGGAAGGACACCTATCACTAGACCACGTTGCTCAAAGCCCTGTCCAACCTAGCCTTGAAAACTGCCAGGGACAGGGTCCCTATAACTTCTCTGGGCAACCTGTTAAAGTGCCTCACCACCCTCATGGTGCAGAATTTCTTCCTAATATTTAATCTAAATCTACTTTCAGTTTAAAGCCATTCCTCCTCATCACTACATGACCCTGTAAAAAGTCACTCTCCAGCTTTCTTGTAGAACCCCTTCAGTTACTGGAAGACTGGAAGAAGGTCTCCCAAGAGCCTTCTTTTCTCCAGGCTGAACAAGCCTAACTTTCTCAAACTGTCTCCATGGAAGAGGCGCTCCAACCCTCTGATCATCCTTGTGGCCCTCTTCTGGACTTGCTCAAATGGGTTCACACCCCTCTTGTGTTGGCAGCCCCAGAGCTGACCACATAACTAGTATGAAACTGAAGCTTTAATTAAATCTGATTTTTGAGGTTATGACATGTTGGACATTGAAAGCATTTACCTACTTTTTAAAATAGGGAGGCTATTCTGATCCAAGTTGCATAAATATAATAAAAATTAAACCCCAGGAAAATCTACAGGAATGTTTTTCTTATCTTATTATTATTCTGCTCATAAGCATAACCTTTTACACTAGTTTTTAACTGATGGTTCCTGGCTGCACAGGGTGCTGGGTTGTTTGTATTTCAGTCTACGAATCAATATGTACAAGATTCACTGTTGTGGGCTGCCTTCATATCCCAGATGGCCTCTCTGAAATACTGGTCCACCTCCCTACAAGATGTTTTAGAAGGAGATTTGTAGACTATATAAAGCAATGTCTCCAGATACTTACCCAATGTTCTTTAAAAGTTCAGAAGCTGCAGCCCACCCAACCACAAAACTGCAGTCATAGTGCCAGAGGCTAAATGGGGATCTGCAGGCAAAGAGGTGATCTAGGAAGTCTGCTGAAAAACTTCACCTGAAATTTATGTGTTTGTAGAGAACAGCTTGAAGCTCACAAAAGCTGTGGTCTCAGGCCAGAAGAAAGTAGATGTTGGCTCACTCCAAGTGTTTTGCTCAGCTGGAGATCTGGCAAGGGCTATCTTTGCAGCCTGAACATATAAGAGAAAACAAACCAAATCTGGAATAAAACTTAAGACTAGGATCTAGCTTCTGTATCAAGCACAGGATACTGCACAAGTCTGTTTCACTACTAAAGGGCTCACTCTTCTTTCTTCAGATAGGCCCAGTATATACTGTATCAAAAATTTACCTTAAAAACTCTCAAATGCCAGAAGTTTGAGGTTTTTTACAACCTGCCAAGCTCATATGTGAACTACAGCACATCATTCCATACTAGCTACATCCCAGTAGCCCACATCAGTTCCATCATTGTCAGGCAGAGTTAACTTCAAAAATCTCTTCTGATTTAGGTTCATTTTTCAGCTGCCGAAACAGAGTCTCACAATCGCTGTCAGAATTATCATCTGAGTTGCAGAAACATTTGTCCACTTACACCATTCATATTACTCTGGATTCTTTCAAGACACGACAGGTATGGTCTTTAACAAAACATGAAGAAAAGCCACAATTGTTGGAAAAAAAACATATTGGGGGTGAAGGCTCCAGAAAGGAAGATGAAACCCAAACCTGATCCATGATTTCTATGAAAACTGTTGCTTTATTTTATAATAAAAAAAATTTTGTTTTCAAACAGAATTTTGTGAGACATTCACTCCTAATGCACTGTTAATAATTACCTTAAAATAAGAAACCAGTGTAGGAGGGTGGCTTTTCAGAGTGAGAAGAGAAACAGGCTGACAGAGAATCAAAGTCCTGAAGGAAATATTGAAAGATAGAAGGTTGTATTAAATTCTCTTATTCAATGGCTCTTGTTTCATAATCCGGAAGTTTCATACAGCCACCCATTCTACCAGTCTTCCACTTATTCCTGACATGGCCATAAAAAGCAGCATATTGACACTTCAGCGCTATACATCTGGAACAATACTGCTGTAAGCAAAAAGCTGCTTTGAAGCCTACAGTGGCACTTTCATGTCATAGGGATGTCTTCTGTGAGCCTCTCCAGCTGTGGAGTACCCCTAGGAGATTTTACAAGTAGCAACAGACTCATTGTTTCAGAAATAAAAACAACAAGCTAAGAAGATCAAATTTAAAATAATAATAATTGTCAGATTTCACCCATGGAAAAGGAGGAAAGAAAGATGTAAGCCAGATATTGAAATTCTTAAAATTAGAGAGAAAAATGTAATTCAAGAATTGCATTGACTACATACTCCCTTTAGTCTAGAAAAAACACAGCTTATGAGGATGCCCACCCATCTGGTCTGAATTTTAGAATCACAGAATCATAGAATAGCTAGGATTGGAAAGGACCTTAAGATCATCTAGTGTCCTGGGTTTAGCAGTATCAGTCATTTTTCTTCTTCATAGTAACTGGTGCAGCACTATGTTTTTGAGTTTCGGCCTAGGAACAAAACTGATAACAGGAATGTTTTTAGTTACTGCTCAAATGTTTAGTCTGAGCAAGGACTTTGTGAGCCTCATGCTCTGCCAGGGAAGAGGGGAGGCCAGGAGGAAGAAGGGACAGGACACCTGACCCAAACTGACCAAAGAGGTATTCCATACCACAGCACGTCATGCCCAGGATGTAACTGAGAGTTACCAGGAAGGGCAAGTGCTCTGGGGTGGTTGGAGGAGGTATTCAGTCGGTGCTCTGTTGGGGTGGGGTGGGGTGTCGTGAGTTATCAGTCAGTGGCGGTGAGGTGCTGTATTCTCTTCCCTTGTTGTTTCCTTTATCATTATTATTATTGGTGGTAGCAGTAGTGATTTGTGTTATACCTTAGTTACTAAACTGTTCTTATCTCAACCCATGGGAGTTGCATTCTTCTGATTCTCCTCCCCATCTCTCTGGGAGCAGGGGAGGGCAAGAAAGTTGGGGTTGAGTGAGTGAACGAGTTGCAGGGCTGGGTTTAAAACCACAACATCTAGTTCCAATCCCACTGCTGTTGCCAAAAATTCATAATAAGAAACTTAACACCAATGGGATGTAGATAAGCAGACACTTCTTTATTACAGCGCCAGGTGCACGGGGGGTATCTCCTCCCAGCGTGCACAGCTTGCACCGAAATCAGACTTCTTATATAGAGCTTATTCATACCTAAACATATTATTTCCCAAAAATCATTAACATATTCTCCTCCCATTTCTGATTCTGCGCAATAAAAGTTAGAATCATCTAGAAATGAGTCTGGGGTGTAATATGGGTAGGTGGTCTGTGAGTCGGTGGTCGCGATCTCCCCCTGCCAGAATTACCTTTTGCTTTAGTTCACAGTTTTTGGCAGGTATCCTCACAGTTTTGGGCAGGTACCTATAGACCGTTACAGTTGTCTCTGTTGTCATTAATCTAAACCTTGACAGCTACCTGCATTGTTCTACATTTACTACTTGTACATGTTTCTATTAAATGGTTTTGACCTATCCCTTTGGGTCCTGGTACAGGGCTATACAGGGAATTTCATAACAGCATCTGGTTACTGTACAAACATACTTATTAAAATGTTTCTTACAACTCTTCATTAATAAAATTAACTATTATAAACTATTGATTAAGTTTTAATTACCAAAATTCTAAGTATCAGTAACACTGCCATAGGCAGTGACACCGCCATAGGCAGTGACACCTCACACTAAACCGTGTCACCCAAGGCTCTGTCCAACCTGGCCTTGAACACTGCCAGGGATGGAGCATTTACAACTTCCCTGGGCAACCCATTCCAGTGCCTCATCACCCTTACAGTAAAGCACTTTCTCCTTTATATCCAATCTAAACTTCCCCCATTTAAGTTTTAACCTGTTACCCCTTGTCCTATCACTACAGTCCCTAATGAAGAGTCCCTCACCAGCACCCTTATAGGCCCCCTTCAGATACTGGACAAAAAAAAATATCTTGTCAAATGCTTAGCAGGGCCCTATAGGAGACTTATGGCACAACTGCTGCTTTGCAAAAAGAGTCCCTTTCCTTTCTTTGTTATCTCAGCCTGTATTGTAATCTCTAATTCTAATTAGGTTCTGCGTGATTCTGTGATTCTCTAAAAGATACAGAAGTCTGTATAATGCACATGACCAGCAACCAGCACAAGTAACATTACTGACCACTTACACTCAAACAGATTATAACATTTACTCATTTGAAAAATCAGTTCAGAATTCTAGTTACTTCACATAAACATGCGTTTTTTATAAATAAGCATCAGTTCTAACAAGTAGCTAATTTAAATGCCTTTGGCTATCCAGAAGTTGGAAACTTTGCAGTTTTCTTTTGAAAACTCATTCTACCTGTCACTTAGTAAATACAAGTTCTAAGCTTGCCCCAGATGACTATATTCCATGCTTACTGAAGCAGCACAATTTCTGTCACAGTATTCAGGGTTAGGAGAAATGAGATTTCAAAGACTTATTAATTCCTAAAAATATGTTTCCAAAGGGAAACAAATACAACAAAATGCATCAATGTCATTCCAAGTTTGCAGACAACATGAAATAGTATTTATGATTTACTTGAATTATAATGAAACAAATGTCAATTAATTATTTCCCTAGTGATCAAACTACCAGCCTTTGCATATGTTGCAAATCCCATCTAATTCCCAGGCTTAACATGAGACCAAGAGCCCTATCTGCCGTTTGCTCCAAAATGACAGGTTTTTCTTGAGAGAATATTCAGTAGTTTTTCTCCTTTAAATTCTACTGCATACTGAATTTTAAAACTAAATAAAACTGTAAAATGATTAATCAGTTGTCCAATACAAACAGGCATAACACAGGTGTTGCCATATTTATTATTTTCATGTTTAAATTGCTACTTACCTTCCAATTTTATCTACTGCCAACCTAGGTTAGATTCTGGGAGAACTGTAAAAATCTAGGGTAATTTGTTGCAAGGATTTAGTCAAGATAATTGCATTATGTGCAAGAAGCTTGTTTCCATCTTGAGTTTTTGTGCTTCTCTTCACTTCTAATTCAGGACTCCATCAAGAAGAAATTTCCTCCCTCCCTTTTTTCCAACATTATCCTCCTGAAACCTTCAATGAAAAAATGTGTCTTTAAGTTCAATATTCATTGATGAGAATCACTCAGAATTTTACTCCAGAATAGTACATATAAAATCATATTTCCCTTATTTATATATCCATGGCTAGGGCTTCTCCTCCAAATGCCCAGTGATTGCTAAAGTCCAGTTTTTAATTAATGGAAGCTGAATGTAATCTGTTCAAGTATGACCCACAGTGACTGCATCTTTAATCAGACTCATCATCTTTAGTAAAGTAATTTTGATTTAATTCACATTAGATATCATCTGAAGTTGGCAGAGTTAAACATATTCCAACATCACCTTTTTAATTCCAGGAATAGCACTGGCTCCTGACTGAAAAAGTTCCACTTTACATCCACATATGCAAACTCTGCATTTTTTTCCATATGTAGTCAACACAATTACAGTTATCCATATTACAGAGACAAAAGTGTCAGTAACAGAAAGGAGGTTTTGTTCTGCTGAAATACATGGATACAAACAGGTTAAAGACAGCAATCAGCCTGGATGTAAATTCCTCATACTCAGAAAGCTAGTGCTACAGTCACCACGCTCAGGCTACCAAGATCTTAGACATCAAGATTTCCACTGTTGTGATTCCAAATCCTACTGAATTAAAGTATAAACAAATCTGGGGTTTATGCCTGACTACCAACTTGCCTCATGTTAACATGGATCCCAAAATAATGGGGTGGGTGGAGGGGTGGTGGGTTTTTTGGTGTTTTGGGTTTTGGTTTGGGATTTTTGGGTTCTTTTCAGTTGCTGTTGCTGTTTAGTTGTTGATTTTGCTTGTTTCCTTTTTCATTCTTGTTTGTTTGCTTTGTGGATTGAGTTTGTTGTTGGTTGTGGGGTTTTTTGTTTTGTTTTTTGTTTTTTTTTTTTTTTTTTTTTTTTTTGGGGTTTTTTTGTTTTTTTATGTTAAGTTTTAAA
>NDXB01000025.1:0-13033 GCA_002631895.1 Agapornis roseicollis
GGGAGGGCAAGCCAGGGGGGTTGAGTGAGTGAACGAGCTGTGTGGGTTTAAACCACGACACTGAGGAAACTGAGCAGCTGTCCATCTTGCCTGGTCTCTCAGAGGATCCTTCTGTTGTGAGGTTGCTGAAGGTTGAAGAACAACAAGTGCCAATCACGAACACAACAGTGCACCGGAGACAATATCATACCAACTGAGACTCCCTGATTCCCATCCATAGCCTGATCTGTAGACTGGAGAGCCAGGGAGTGATCAGCAGAACCCACTCACCCTTCAATAGCCCCATATGGCCAGTGTGAAAGTCTAATGGAGAGTGGAGACTAACAGTAGACTATCGCTGCCTGAATGAAGTCACACCACCATTGAGTGCTGCTGTACCAGACATGCTAGAACTTCAGTATGAACTAGAGTCAAAGGCAGCCAAGTGGTACGCCACAATTGATATTGCCAATGCATTTTCTCAATTCCTTTGGCAGCGGAGTGCAGGCCACAGTTTGCTTTTACTTAGAGGGGTGTGCAGTTCACTTGGAACCGACTACCCCAGGGGTGGAAACACAGCCCTACCATCTGCCATGGACTGATTCAGACTGCACTGGAACAGTGGCAAGCTCCAGAACACCTGCAACACATTGATGACATTATTGTGTGGGGCAATACAGTGGAAGAAGTCTTTGAGAAAGGGAGGAAAATAATCCAAATCCTGCTGAAAGCTGGTTTTGCCACAAAACAGAGTAAGGTCGAGGGACCTGCACAGGAGATTCAATTCTTGGGAGTAAAATGGCATGATGGACATCACCAGATCAACACAGATGTGATCAACAAGATAACAGCAATGTCTCCACCAACTAATAAGAGAGAGACACAGGCTTTCTTGGGTGCAGTGGGGTTCTGGAGAATGAACATTACAAATTACAGTTCGATTGTAAGCCCTCTTTATTATGTGACCCAGAAGAAGAATGATTTCAAATGGGGCCCTGAGCAACAACAAGCCTTTGAGCAAGTTAAACGAGAGATAGTTCATGCAGTAGCCTTTGCACCAGTCCAGACTGGGCCAGATGTAGCCCCTGCAGCAGGGGAGAATGGTCCTACCTGGAGCCTCTGGCAGAAAGCACCAGGGGAAACTTGAGGTTGACCCATTGGCTTTTGGAGTCAGGAATGCATAGGATCTGAGGCCAGCTATAACCCAACTGAGAAAGAGATACTGGCAGCCTATGAAGGGGTTCGAGCTGCTTCAGAAATGATTGGCACTGAAGCACAGCTCCTCCTGGCACCCCGGTTGCCCATGCTGGGCTGGATGTTCAAAGGCAGGGTCTCCTCTACACATCATGCAACTGATGCTACATGGAGTAAATGGGCTGCACTAATTACACAACAAGCTCGAACAGGAAATCCCAGTCATCCAGGCATTCTAGAAGTCATCATGGACTGGCCAGAGGGCAAAGATTTTGGAATGTCACCAGAGGAGGAGGTGATGCGTGCTGAAGAGGCCTTACCATAAAATGAACTGTCAGAAAGTAAAAAGCAATTTGCCTTGTTTACTGATGGGTCCTGCTGTATTGTGGGAAAGCATCAGAGATGGAAGGCAGCCATATGGGGTCCCTGATGAGAAGTTGTGGAACTTGTCAGTTTGCCAAGTCAGAACAAGGCAGTTTGCCGAGGTGAAAGCCATCCAGCTGGCCTTGGACATTGCTGAATGAGAAAAGTGGCCAGTACTTTATCTCTACTGACTCATGGGTGGTAAATGGCCCTGTGGGGGTGGTTGCAATAATGGAACCAGAGCAACTGGCAATGCAGAGGTAAAACCATCTGGGCTGCTGCACTGTGGCAAGATACCGCTGCCTGGGTGCAGAACCTGATGGTGAAGGTACACCATGTAGATGCTCATGTACCCAAGAATCAGGCCACTGAGGAACGCCAACACTGCAACATATAGATGGGCTCATGATCAAGAACCCCAGAGAGAATTGAGTCAGATAACGGGACTCATTTCCGGAACAACCTTATAGACACTTGGGCCAAAGAGCATGGCATTCCCTACCATGCACCAGTCTCTGGGAAAATCAAACAGTAGAATGGGATGTTAAAAACTAAACTGAGAGCAATGAGTGGTGGGACTTTCAAACACTGGGATACACATTTACCAAAAGCCACCTGGTAGATCAACACCAGAGGATCTGCCAGCAAGGCTGGCCCACCCTAGTGAGAACTTTTACACACCGTAGAAGGGGATAAAGTTCCTGTGGTGCACGTAAAGACTTTGCTGGGGAAGACAGTCTGGGTTATTCCTGCTGCAGGTAATGGCAAACCCACTCGTGGGATTGCTTTTGCTCAGGGACCTGGATATACTTGGTGGGTAATGCAGGAAAATGGGGAAGTTCTACGTGTACCTCAAGGGGATTTGATTTTAAGGGAAAACAGCCAATGAACTCAATTATATGCTGTTGCCTGCTACGTAGCACTTTTATAGCCCACCAACTAGACATCTTCAGGTCACCAGTGACAGGCCTTGACTTGCCTCCAACCATCATCCCAACAAAGAATGAACTTTGACGAAACCAGAAGAGCTCAGCAGTGACCAGACAAGGTCTGTAGTGTCATCAGCAGGGAACAATCCAGCACTGCAAACACTGCACACCGTCTCTCTTGTTCTGAAAGACTGTTACCAGAGGTGGAGCCCAACATCACGGACCAGATGAACTCAGCAGCTTTACAGTAATTAGTCCACGCATTAAGGAATGATGTGTGTGTGTGTATATATATATGTGTATATATGTATGAGACAAGAGTGATGGTATATTGAAAACTGTGGGATCTGAGCATGACATGAATGGTATGGAATAAGGGGTGGATACTTTCCTAGGTTCAGCAGTAGCAGTCATTTTTATCCTTAGTAGCTGGTGCAGTGCTGTGGTTTTGACTTTCAGCCTGGGAACAACACTAATAAACCCTGTGTTTTTAGTTGCTGCTAAGTAATGCTTACTCTGACCAAGGACTTCTGACAGGGAGGAGGGGAAGTCAGGAGGAAGCAGAGACAGGACACCTGATTCAAACTAGCCAAAGGGGTATTCCATACCACAGAATATCATTCCCAGTATGTAAACTGGGAGCAGTTACCCAGAAGGGCTAGATCATTGCTCAGGTCAGGCTCGGTATCAGTTGGCAGGTGGTGAGTGGTTGTATTCTCTTCCCTTGTTATTTCCCATATCATTATAATTATTGGTGGCAGCAGTAGTGGTTTGTGTTATACCTTAGTTACTGGACTGTTCTCATCTCAACTTGTGGGAGTTACATTCTTTCAATTCTCCTCCCCATCCCTCCCTCTGGGAAGAAGAAGGCGAGGGGAGTGAGCAAGTGGCTGCATGGTTCTGAGTTACCAGCTGAGCTTAAACCACAACAGACACATAGCAAACAAAAGACAGGCTAGGGATAATGTGGGCCCTCTCTGGGTGCTGTTACGAGAACTGGCATCCCTGGATTTGGAGAAGGCTGAGGTTCTCAATTACTTCTTTGCTTCAGTCTTCACCAGGAAGTTCTCTAACCACACCACCCAAGTCTTGGAAGGCAGAGGCAAGGACTGTGAGAATGAAGACCGTAGGCTCACTGTAGGAAGAGATCAGGTTTGAGATCATAGTAAGAGCCTGAATGTGCACAAGTTCATGGGACCTGATGAAATCCATCCACGGGTCCTGAAGGAGCTGGTGTATGAAGTTGCTGAGCCACCATTCACCATATTTGAAAAATCATGGCAGTCAGATGAAGTTCCTGATGACTGGAAAAGGGGAAATATAACCTCCACTAGCAAGAAGGGGAATATGGAACATCCAGGGAAATACAGACCAGTCAGTCTCACCTCCGTGACTGGCAAAACCTTGGAGCAGATTCTCCTGGAAAGCATGCTAAGGCACATGAAAAACAATGAGGCAGTTTGTGACAGCCAACACTGCTTCACTAAGGAGAAATCCTACCTGATCAATTTGGTGGCCTTCTATGATAGGGCTACAGAACTGATGGATACGGGCAAAGCAGTTGACATCTACCTGGAATTTTGCAAAGCGTTCGACACTGTCCCACACAACATCCTTGTCTCTGAATTGGAGAGGCATCAATTTGATAGGTGGAGCACTCGGTGGATAAAGAACTGGCTGAATGGCCGCACGCAAAGAGTTGTGGTCAATGGCTCAGTGTCTGGCTGGAAACCAGTGACGAGTTGTGTCCCTCAGTGATCAGTGTTGGGACTGGTCTTGTTCAACATCTTTGTCGCTGACATGGACAGTGGGATTGAGTGCTCCCTCAGCAAGTTTGCTGATGACACCAAGCTGTGTGGTTTGGTGGATACGCTGGAGGGAAGGAATGCCATCCAGAGGGACCTTGACACGCTTGTGAGGTGGGCTGATGCCAACCTCATGAAGTTTAACCATGTCAAGTGCAAGGTCCTACACCTGGGTGGGAGCAATCGCAGGCACAGCTACAGGTTGGGCAGAGAAGAGATTCAGAACAGCCCTGCAGAGATGGACTTTGAGGTGTTTTGATGAAAAACTTAACATGAGCCCCTTCAGTCTGCACTCGCAGCCCAGAAAGCCAACTGTATCCTGAACTGCTTTAAAAGAAGCAAGACCAGAAGGTCGAAGGAGGTGATTCTGCCCCTTTGCTCTTGTGAGACCCCATCTGGAGTACTGTGCGCAGTTCTAGTGTCCTCAAAATAAGAAGGACATGGAGCAAGTCCAGAGGAGACCACAAGGAGGATAATGGCACTGGAGCACCTCCCATACAAAGGCAGGCTGAAAAAGTTTGGACTGTTCAGTCTGGAGAAGGCTGCGTGGAGGCCTCATAGCAGCCTTCCAGTATCTGAAGGACAAGAATGCTGGAGGGGAACTCTTTGTTGGGGACTGTAGCAGCAGGACAAGGTGGATGGGTTTAAACAGGGGAAGTGCAGGTTATATATAAGGAAAAATCTCCTTATTGTGAGGGTGGTGAGGCACTGGAACAGGTTGCTCAAGGATGTTGTGAATGCTCCATTCCTGGCAGTGTTAAAGTCCATGTTGGAGGGAGTCTTGGGTGACATGGATTAGTGTGTGATGTCTCTGCCCATGGCAGGGCTGTTGGAATTAGATGATCTTAAGGTTCTTTCCAACCCTAACTATTCTATGATTATCAAACATGCATATTTATGAAATATTGCCAATACATGTATCGATTAAAAAAAGAAAGTTCAATTCTTACTCTTCATTATTTTCAATTTACAACTCATTTACATTTTTTAATCTTTTATGTATAATCCTGATGTTTACAGCTAGTGTTATAACAGATTCATAATACAACTTTTTGTAAAGCAAGTCAGATACATAAAAGCTTCTCTCTAATGAAATCTCTGACTATCTCTGACCACAGATGACTCAACTTTTCTAGCAACAAACTCATTTCTTTCTGCTATAATCTGTAATACTTTGATTAAATCTCGAGGTATTTTTCACTCATAAGAAATATACAGAGGTCTCAGAATATTATTCCTTAAGTAAGTGTAAATTTTGCCTGTTGAAACTGTTCCACTTTGCAAAAATCATTAAAAGAGTTTCCATAAACATATGAATACTTCTATTTCATAATGGCAGAGAGAACAGAGCCTAGATCTCCGATAAATGCCTTACAGACTGTGCTATATACTTCAGTCAATGCATTTCACCTCTCAGTGTAAGATGTTTTGGGAGTAACAAGACTTTATGACACCATCTCTCAGAACAGCCAAAACTTACTGGTTAGGCTTTGATGTATAAAACTCAGACCTGGAGTGCCTGGAAACCAGGGCATAATTTATGGAAATCACCAAAACATTCACAATTTGGGTCAGTGTAGCTTCAGTGCACTTATCTGATTTACTTCAGATTAAGAACTTAATAATCATCATAATGTATTGCAATTCAGTCCTTGACAGTATAAGATATCATTTACCTGGCTGTTTTGATTTCTTCAGTTCTTTAGCTCTTACAGCAGCAGCCCTATGTCCCATTGCATGAATTGTGTATATCACAGAAGACTTGTTCACATCATCTTTAAAAAAAGTTAAAATTTTAAAATTATTGCAAAACTCATAGGAATTCATATGCTCTGAAAACAAGTGAACCCTGAAGTTTTGATCAGCACTGCCATAAATACAGTACTTAACAAAATTAATACAGAATCCATGAGGTCTCTTATCACCACTTGAAAAACTCAGAACAATACGAATAGTTGAACTACTTTGAATTTTTTTAATGCCATTGAAATTAATTTAGTTATCATCATCTAGGGGATCTCTCTCTGAGTTGCCACTGGGTTTTTAAGAGGGCTTAGGACATACTTTCAGAATTTCAGGAGTCTTTGCAGCAGACACTGGCTGTTGGTGCTTGTATTCCATTCAGCACAGCACACTCACAAGTTGACTGAGGGCTATGTGTACAACCATAATGGAAATCTAAAATAATAATGTTTCAGGTTGGATACATTACAAAAGAAAGCAATTGTTAAAATACAGTAAAAACACAGTTTGGGCTTTTACTGGAATGGACTACAGGTAAAAGCTCATTGAAATGTGAAAATTAGAAAACAAACAAACAAAAAAACCACAAAAACACAACAATAAAAACAACCAATACCAAACAAATCCCAAAACAATCAACCAAATAAAACCCACCTACCTTTTCATCAATACTAACAATAATCTCTGAAGAGATTTCAGACTGACTGGGGATATTTGAAATTCTTCTGATATTCAGCACCAACTTTCAGCTCTTTGGAAATGTCTAAACTATTTTGGCTACATGCTTTTAATGAAACCTCAGACTGAAACAGACATCTAAAAAAGAAAATAAATCCCCCAAATCAAAGTTTTATGAAGTTACAAGCAGCAAAAAATGTAATTGTATAAGAAGAGTTATGAAGAAACATTAACATGATTAGTGGTTCTATCTATCCCTCGTATACTGCAAGTATAGATATGTTTCTCTTTTACAAATACCACCTATGTGGTTTCATTGCAAATAATTAGTTTTTATAAGATTTAACTAGAACAAGGAAAAATATAGTAGAAAATGTAAGTCTATTTTTAATAAAGGAAACATTAAAATAGCAGCCTTCCAGTATCTGAAGGGGGCCTACAAGTTTGCCAGAGAGTGACTCTTCATTATGGACAGTAATGACAGCGGTAATGGTTTCAAATTTAAACATGGGAGATTTAGGCTGGATATAAGGAAGAAGTTCTTTATTGTGAGGGTAGTGAGACACTGGAAGAGATATTTCAGAGAAGCTGTGTCTGCTCCATCCCTGGCATTGTTCAAGGCCAGGTTGGACGGGGCTTGGAGAACAACCTGGTCTAGTGGAAGGTGTTCCTGCCCATGGCAGGGGTTTGGAACTAGATGATCTTAAGGTCCTTTCCAATCCTAATCATTCTATGATTCATTCTAATTTATTTTATAGAGGTAATGTTTTAATGCCCCGCTAGGGGAGTCAGACAGTCTGGATTCTATTCCTAGCTTAAACTTAAACCATTAGTCAACTCAGTTCATTGCTCTGTTCTCCATCCCATATTCTTAAATGAGATTATAACATTTGCCTTTCTATTTGGTCCCTTCAAATTATAAATTCTATATGGCAAAAGCACTTACTTTCTATATATGTCCTAGTGGCTTGGATTTGTTTGGGTCTTCTAAATGGTCATTTGTTTTAGTAATAACACAAGAAATACTCTTCACAGCATTACTTTTTTAAGGCTAAAGTCTACAATAGATAAAGATCCTTAAATCCTTATTGAACTGCCTACATGAGGAAGACCTATATAAAAGATAAGCAAAGAAAAAAAGAGACAATTCAAAATTAGAGGAAAATTACTATCCCATCATCAAAATTAATCACTGCCAGTTGGAACTTGGCAGTTAGATGCATCAAAGAGAAGAGGAGTAAATCAGCGTAAATTACATTCTGGTTCTTCAGAACAATAAGGAAATAGATTTACTTCTAAATCTCTGGTTTTAATTTTAAAATGTTTAAATAAACTTTTTTTCCCAGGCTCTGCACCTGCTTACCCTTTATTTCTTAGTTTGTTTTCATTCCTTAGTTCTTTTTTTTTACTGAAAATCTGAGTCCTGCAAAATATGATTATTGCAACTTCCATTTTCAATTAAGGAAGTATGGAAGTGATCAAATACAGAATTTGTAGAACAATCAAGACGCTCAAGCATTTCTTCCTTTCATTTTCAGTTTTTACCGTAGCTAACATGTCTCTACTTGAGTAAAAAGAATACATTTCATACAGGGAAATAAGATTGATTGCTGATTGATTTTTACAGCCCACTTACATAAAACTTCACTCTGACCATTCTTCAAGACACATGTATTTTATGGTAAATTATACTTATGTCTAGAGTTTCCTTGGAGGACTTATTCTTCAGCAAAACTAATCCAATACTCATTATAGCCCTTACATGTTTAGCTAAAATTAAAAAGGAAGAAAAATATAAACAGTCTATCTTCTAGGAAATAGCAATGTAAATTTATACTTTGAGCCATACAGACTGATGCAAAGATGTGAAGACTCGCTTCTGTTTATTTCCAGTGAGATTAAGTTTGATGCACATATGCATACCCATAATCCTGCAGAATATAGCTACAAATTAAGCCTGATGCTTTCTCTACTGCATACAATAAGTATACTGATACTATTTAGGCATCAAAAAGGCTACTGTTTGGCTTTATTTAAAAATCAGAATTAATACCAGCCAATTGGCATTGTTTCTAAAGCAAGCAGAGTTCCTTCAGACAAAGAAGTTATCAATAGCAGATGATAAAGAAAGTTGCAGACCAGCTGTGTCACGGGATTCTAAAACATGCATCTTATCTATATGCAGAAACACTGATCATGTATTCTTGTTTTATTTATTATTGTTGTGATACATATTCTTATTTTTCAAAAGGAATATATAGGTTTGACTCTCTGAATAAGTTATGTTCTATTTAATTTCAATTTGTAAGGAAATTTATTGCCTTACAATCTGACAAATCCAATGGAATATTTCTTTAGGGCATTGTCAGGGTATCTGACCACTATGTATTAAGGAAAGTATCCTTATTTTACCCTGCATAGATGCAATAAAATAAAATGGAACCAAATAATAAGCAGATAACATGCTATTCTTACTAGTTCAAAAGCAACTTTGAATAAGTAAAGTTTAAAACATAAATAAATAATCCCACCTATAAGACCCTCAAAGGACATTTTTCTCTAATGCATCCAGCAATTTGGCAAATTATATACTCTATCATTATAATATTATATATTATAAATAATTCAGTTCATAGAATCATAGAATAGTTAGGGTTGGAAAGAACCTTAAGATCACCAAGTTCCAACCCCCCTGCCATGGGCAGGGACACCTCACACTAAACCATGCCACCCAAGGCTTCATGCAACCTGGCCTTGAACACCACCATGAATGAAGCATTCACAACCTCCCTGGGCAACCCATTCCAGTGTCTCACCACCCTAACAGGAAAGAATTTATTCCTTATATCCAATCTAAACCTCCCCTGTTTAAATTTGAACCCGTTCCCCCTTGTCCTGTCACTACAGTCCCTAATAATGAGTCCCTCCCCAGCATCCCTATAGGCCCCCTTCAGATACTGGAAGGCTGCTAGGAGGTCACCATGCAGCCTTCTCTTCTTCAGGCTAAACAGTCCCAACTTTCTCAGCCTGTCTTCATATGGCAGATGCTCCAGTCCCCTGATCATCCTCGTGGCCCTCCTCTGGACTTGTTCCAACAGTTCCATGTCCTTTTTATGTTGAGGACACCAGAACTGCACACAATACTCCAGGTGAGGTCTCATGAGAGCAGAGTAGAGGGGCAGGATCACTTCCTTNTCAGGCTAAACAGTCCCAACTTTCTCAGCCTGTCTTCATATGGCAGATGCTCCAGTCCCCTGATCATCCTCGTGGCCCTCCTCTGGACTTGTTCCAACAGTTCCATGTCCTTTTTATGTTGAGGACACCAGAACTGCACACAATACTCCAGGTGAGGTCTCATGAGAGCAGAGTAGAGGGGCAGGATCACTTCCTTCGACCTGCTGGTCATGCTTCTAAAAGTAAAAATAATTAATTATTGTTAGTCTCCAACAGTACTCAGATGAAGTCTCCCTGCATTTTCTAGGAGATAACTGTATTTGTGAGACCAAATATAAAATACTTGGCAGGTTTTCCTCATTAAGAATGTATTGCAATTAGTACCAGCCCATTTAAGATTCTTTTTTGTCTACACATCTGAATGCCTAAACATGTCTACCATAAAGTAAGAGATTAAGAATGTATTTCCTCATTAAGAATGTATTGCAATTAGTACCAGCCCATTTAAGATTCTTTTTTGTCTACACATCTGAATGCCTAAACATGTCTACCATAAAGTAAGAGATTAAGAATGTATTTCCTCATTAAGAATGTATTGCAATTAGTACCAGCCCATTTAAGATTCTTTTTTGTCTACACATCTGAATGCCTAAACATGTCTACCATAAAGTAAGAGATTACCTAGTAATGGCATTAATATATGGTGATTCTAAGATTTTGGACAGGGCTAATATATCAGTAGCTCTGAGTTTTAGGCCATATAATATTAGTTTTTCACCAAAATTTAATTTAGACAACTAGTTAGAAAGAAATTCCCTGAAAATTAATGGGTTACAAACAACATCTGCAATTTAATCTTTATTTAAAAAAAATATAATAATATTTACTAGGTGTGTCCCAGCAATAAAATACATTGCTATCTTATCCTTAAGTTTACATCTGAAGAAACAAGAATGTTCCTGTATTCATTGTCCCATTGTATCTCTACTTGATCAGATAAAGAGTGTGTGTTCTTTTTGTCTTTGAAGTTGTATCACTCACTTCAGTGATAGTGGGATTTGAGCTGCATATTTAAACAACATCTAAACAAAAAGCTTGAAAGGCACTGTATATAGTTCATGCAATAGCATCCATAATTCAGTTGTAAGTACATGATATCTTATTTTGTTATGAAAGTATGTAAATTATTAGGGTGCTCACTGAAAAGCTCACAATCATAAGACCTACATTGTCTCTTATCAGTAGTTCTTTCCTGTCCCACGGAAACACTGTTTAAATTTAAGCAACTAGCCATTGAATAACAGTAAAATTCCTCAGGTTTTTAAAGACACATTCGAATTCCTTTTCTCCCTAAACACAGTAAAACTTTGCTCAGACACTGCACCCTGGAAAAACAAATCTGAATTATTCTATTTAAAAAAAAAAGCTAGGCTCCAGTGGCTCAATGAGTTATCTACACCTGGTATCAACTGATTCTGAAGGGTTCTTCAAAAAACGTAACGCAATTCCAGTCAGAAATAATGTTTGGGAACTCACTCATTTCATAAATATAAGGAAATTAAGTATTTTGCAGAACACTTCCTACTGTTCCCCCTTTCTTTCTCCATCCCATTTGTATCTCCACCTCCTGCACCACTGCCAAAATTAACTTTCCTATCTGCACATGCATTTGGTTGAATCATAGAATAATAGAATAGTTAGGTCTGAAAAGGACCTTAAGATCACCTAGTTCCAACCCCCTGCCATAGGCAGGGACACCTCACCCTAGACCGTGTCATCCTTCCAGTGTTCAAGGCCAGGTTGGACAGAGCCTTCGGTGACACAGTCTAGGATGAGGTGTCCCTGCCCATGGCAAGGGGGCTGGATCTAGATGATCTTAAGTTTTTTTCCAACTCTAACCATTCTATGATTCTATTATTACAAGGAATCTAAAACTAGTTCTCTGTGTCTAGTCCTCATCTGATTTGGACTTATACAAGCAGAAAAAAAAGGTAATACATCTATCCTACCTTTGCATCATAAAGTCTCTTAAATCACATCTTCCTCATGCCTTTGACTAAGGAGTCTATTTTAATAAAAAATAAGATTTCTCTTGTTTAACAGTCATATGGAGTTCTTGGTAGAGAAAGTGTTGGAGGAAAAAAATATTAAAAAAATCATTTTTCCCCTCCCTTTTCCTTTGATATACATGAAAATAATGTTATCATAAAAAGACATGATTTGCTGTCAAGGACTATTTATACTTCCATCATTATTAGCAACATTATTTACAGTAATAAATCAGCAACTATGGACCATAACTTAAAATAGCAGAAGAAAACTCCTAGATACACTTTAGTAACCCTGATATACTGGCAAAAATTTCTGAAACCTAATTTTACCCTGTGTGAAGTATTAAAGTATAAAACACTTCTCAAATTTGATATAAAATGGAATCTGTAAAGAGCATGGGTTAGAAGGCAGTATTCAGGAGACATTTTAATTGTTCATTTGTGCACTTTAGAAAATGCTACCCCATTACTCTGATCATTTTTTCACTTACCCAGTGAGGCTGGAGGGTGAGCACCAAGGGGGCTCTTGCTTCTGGTGCTTGCACCTGGCGTGACTCACTCCAGGAACAGCGGCAGGTGGGGAGTTTGACTGGGGCAGTACACCTGTCAAAGTGTAACACAGGTGTCCTAAGGTGAGCTCAGGGAGGCCGGAAGCCTCCTGTGGAGCAAAAAGGCAGAAGCTCACTTGATGTTCAGTACGAATACAGACCATGAGAGCAAGGCCTCACGATCCTTCTGGTTTTTGGGGTTGTAAGCAGGTGTCAGAAAAGTTTCCACAGGGCTAACTGCCTTGTGGCAATCAAGCATTCATAGCGATGTCTGCTTTATGATCCTTCAATGTTGGCTCTTCCTATCATTGTGAATCAGAATTCATCAAGGGTTGGATTGTTTACCCACTAATAGGGAATGTGAAGCTGGGTTTAGACCGTCATGAGACAGGTTAGTTTTACCCTACTGATGATGTGTTGTTGCAATAGTAATCCTGTTCAGTACGAGAGGAACTGCAGGTTCAGACCCCTGGTGCATGCGCTTGGCTGAGAAGCTATTGCCACAAGGCTAACATCTGCGGACTTATGACTGAACACCTCTAAGTCAGAATCCCACCTAGATGTAGCGA
>NDXB01000027.1:0-21383 GCA_002631895.1 Agapornis roseicollis
AGCCCAGGATACGGTTGGCTTTCTGGGCTGCAAGCACACACTGCGGTCGGCTCATGTTCATTTTCTCATCAACCACCACCCCCAAGTCCTTCTCCGCAGGGCTGCACTCAGTCCCCTCTTTGCCCAACCTGTAGCTGTGCCTGGGATTGCTCCGACCCAGGTGGACGACCTTGCACTTGTCATGGTTAAACTTCATGAGGTTGGCATCAGCCCACCTCACAAGCGTGTCAAGGTCCCTCTGGATGCCATTCCTTCCCTCCAGCGTATCCACCGAATCACACAGCTTGGTGTTATCAGCAGACTTGCTGAGGGTGCACTCAATCCCACTGTCCATGTCAGCAACAAAGATATTGAACAAGACTGGTCCCAACACCAATCCCTGAGGGACACCACTTGGCACTGGCTTGCAGCCTGACACTGAGCCATTGACCACAACTCTTTGTGTGTGGCCATCCAACCAGTTCTTTATCCACCGAGTGGTCCACCTATCAAATTGGTGTCTCTCCAATGTAGAGACAAGGATGTTGTGTGGGACAGTGTCGAACGCTTTGCACATTGTCCAGGTAGATGACATCAACTGCTCTACCCCTGTCCATCAGTTCCGTAGCCCCATCGTAGAAGGCCACCAAATTGGTCAGGCAGGATTTCGCCCTAGTGAAGCCATGCTGGCTGCCACCAAGCACCTTGTTGTTTTTCATGTGCCTCAGCATGCCTGCCAGGAGAATCTGCTCCAAGATTTTGCCAGGCACAGAGGTGAAACTGACTGGTCTTAATTCCCTGGGTTATCCATTTTCCCCTTCTTGAAAATGGGGGTTATATTTCCCCTTTTCCAGTCATCGGGAACTTCCCCTGACTGCCATGATCTCTCAAATATGATGGCCAGTGACTTAGCAACTTCACTCGCCAGCTCCTTCAGGACCCATGGATGGATTCCATCAGGTCCCAGGGACTTGTGCACGTTCAGGTTCTTAAGATGGTCTCGAACCAGATCCTCTCCTACAGTGGGCCCAAGGTCTATTGTGTAATGTAATAACAATAGCAGGCATAAGGTATACTGAGTTGTCAGTGATGTCAGCTAGTAATTTTGGGAGATCAACAAAATTGAGCTAAACACAATGAAACTGTGTTTTGAATACATTCAGGAGCTCCTGATGTCAGCTGAAATATTGAGAGATGCCTCTAAGGCATCTGCTGAACTTCAGGAAGGCAAATGTTTAAGAGAGACAAAATGAGTTACAATACATCTGGCTGAAATTCAGCAATTCCTGGGACTTTCCCAGTGGAAAAGAGTGCAATATTTAATATACAGTGCTAAGACTCTAGTCAAAACTTATTTCAGTAATAAGCTGAAAAGATGAGGAGGTGCAAAGCAATGTAAACAAACAAAGGTTAGGGATGTTAGTGCAAAAGCTGTGCTTGGGAGGGGGCAAGAGTTGGGAAAAAGAGCAAGTGGTGAATGATACAGGGGAGGAACTACGCAAGTACACACACAGCAGCTGGTCTTCTGGACAAAAGATTATGTGTGTGGAAGGGAAGTAACTTTGTTTAGACAGTGATTTTGTTTCTTCCTTAGTAGAGGAACTTTACCTAATGGAGGGATTTTATTTTTGTTTCTTTTCCCATTAGTAGCAGCCCAGACAATTGGCAGTACGGGTGTGGTGGCTAGAATTTCACTTGTCCACTCCAGATGATTTTAAGGTGTGTGATTGCAGTTGAGTTTCGTATACTGACACATAGGGAAGGAAACACAGGAAGTCAAGCAACCCATGAGAGAGAATTTGAATTTGGAGGGGGATTGGGCAGTGCATTGTAATATTGTGATCAATAGGACATAGCTTGAGACCTGCTTTGTGCTCTTTTTACCCATATCCTTTTGCAGTATATATATATTTCTTTTTTTTTTAACAATTGAGGAAAGCAGCAGCAGGTTCATCTGGGTTCTAATTTTGCACCTTCTTGAATAGTCTCTGTCTCTACTTTTTAGAGATTCTCCTAGCTTGTCCCAAATTGCCTTGCTTTACTTTGCTTTTTGTTGAGCTCTTCTTTTCTCATTTCTGTTAGTCCTGGGGAAGCCATAGAAAAAGTTCTTAAATTCTCTACTGAGGTGTGTTTGCTGACATTGGTGTAGGGGCATCAGAACTGCCAAATATCAATGAAGAAAGCTTGGAACCTGCATTACAAGAAGTATTCTTAGGATGTTGAAGTATTCTTAGGATATTGTCAACTTACAGATCACTGATCTTTTTTTCATTCCATTTGCTTACTGACTAGCGTGGGGAATTTCAAATTTGTGCATTTCCACCTGAAATCATGACAACATTGGGTCTGTTCAGCTGGAGAAGAGGAGGCTGTGTGGAGACCTCACAGCAGCCTTCCAGTATGTGAAGGCGGCATACAAGGATGCCAGAGAGGGACTCTTCATCAGGGACTGTAGTGATAGGACAAGGGGCAATGGGTTTAAACTTACACAGGGGAAGTTCAGGTTAGATATAAGGAAGAAGTTCTTTACTGTGAGGGTGGTGAGGCACAGGAATAGGTTGCCCAAAGAAGTGGTAAATGCTCCATCCTTTGCAGTTTTCTGGGCCAGGCTGGATGGGGCTTTGAGCAACCTGGTCTAGTGGAGCATGTCCCTGCTCATGACAGAGGGATTGGAACTAGAGGATCTTCAGGGTCCTTTCCAACCCAAACCATTCTATGATTCTGTGACCTCAGAAAAACAAATGCACAGATCTGAAATTTCACAATAAATGCATTTCATTATAAAATACATATTAAATACAAAAGATACTGATGTAGCCATCCTAAAATTGTGAGTACTGTATTATAACCAGTAGGAAGCATACATTTCTTTTGGATTCTTTTCCTGTAAGATTAAGTTTCTAGGATGGAGCAGTGGGAAGTATAGGTTAAGGACTTAAAAAGAAGCCATCTCTATTTTGTAGGTCCTAGTCTAGGCAAAAGTTCATTATTTCCAGTTTTAACATTTGATTAAACCATGTGTCTTAATTGTGTACCAGACAGGACAGTGTGCTGCTGCCTTTTCTTCACTACATGATAAAAACTGCTTCATGGGTGTAGCAGTTCACTCCTGGTGCTCTTTATGCATAACTGGTATGTTGTACAGTGTAGGTACATGACACATCCTCTGCAGCATTGATGCTGGCTGCTTGACATGTTTGTTCTGTGCATGAGTAGTAAATCTGGTGCTCATAACAAGTGTTAGATGCCCTTTCTGTATAGAAAGCCCAAGTGCTTTCACATGAGCACTAAGCTTGCTCTGTGCCCACCATGCATTTAAGAATAATTGTATCCAGGGGGATGAGACTCCTGGCACAGCAGTTCCTCTGGCCTGCAGCTCTTTCTCCGTGTCTCCTGGGAGTGGAGCTAGCCAAGAATGGGGTATAGATTTTAGTTTTGTTTGTTGGTTTTTGTTGTTTTTTTTTTTTCTGGTGGGCTACATGCAGCTGCAGAATCAATGTTGCTGGTACATTCAGACATGGGTTTGTAATGTGGTGTTGTGCATGGAGTAGATAAGCTGTGATCAGGTAGTGGGGATGGGGAGCGGGTGGAAGAATTTTCTTGCTGGTTCCATGAGGTGACCAGGTCACTCAGGTGTGCAGTAGATGTGATTCTTCACTTTTAAGCAGGAGGGTAAGAGCTGTGGTGTGGGGGAGAGGATAATTATTGCACCTTGACTGTAAAAAAATACAATTTGCTTTCTGTTTCTTTAAATAGTAGTGTTGGGCTATAGTGCTCCACAGTGGTCTCCTTCATAGTCACCTTTCCAGTCCTTGCAGGCTCATGCTTTTGTAAACTGTGCAGTGAACTGAATTTTAAAATTGAACATCCATGTAAAAGTAACTATTAATTTAACCCAGAATTTTTTCCCTGATACGGTTTTCTGTGCTATCCCACAAACAGTTGTTCAGCACAGAAGGACTGGTTGTGCAAAAAACACTGGGTGGAGGTGCTTGAATTAGCAGCATCAGTGACAGACACATTCATCAAGCTAGTTTGAGCTGAAGCTTGTGATGTGTCATGCTAAAACCCTTGAATTTTCTTTGTCTGTTTTTATAACTGTTCTTCCCTCTTTGCATTTTATCAGGTAACTGTCTTCATATACAAATAAAAATTTCATGGTAGGAGCTCGGTAAGAGTGTATACCTGTGACTTACTATTCTCTAAGTCCTTTTGAATACCTCTTTCTCTCAGTGAAACAGGATTGATGTAATTCCAATTTGTGAAATGTTTGATTTGCATTTGTGAAAATTAGGGCATTTTGGCATTGGTCTGAGATGCTTCTACTGTAACAGAAGGACTAGCTGAACTGTTTGGCTTGTATTATCCAAGTGTGGAACATAAATTAGAACTGTGGCTGGTAATAAGCAGCACAGTAATTTTGTGTGAATGCTGCCTTTTGTTTTGATTTTGTTCCAATTGCTAGAATGGCTGAAGAATTTGGGTGGCATTATGTGTACTAATCAAAATAATCACCCACATCAGGAAGAGGATTTGAATTCTGGTGAACAGGAGAAATAGAAAGGTTAAGCAAGGTAAGAGCAAGTTTTTATTGGCATGGAGATTCTATTTTGAGGAAGAAACAGTGGACGTTGTTTTAAATGGCATTTAGGAGGTTACGTGCACTCCTGAACACTGTCATTATTATAATCTCATAGTGTCATAATAAAAACTTAGTAGTGTGGATTTATAATGTACTTCCCTGTGCTGATGATGGAGAAAGTATTTAAATCATCTGTCCCAAGCCGTATTTTTTTCACTTAAGGTAGATTGTTGGGCTGAATTTTGGTTATGTCTTTGATACCCTTGGTGCTTTCTGTGCTTCACTGAAACTCAATTTGACACTAGCAGAAAGATTCTGAGGCTGATACTTATTGCTGTAGAGGATGATTAACTGCTGATGGGGACCTTTGAAACAAGTAAAAGATTCATGTTCCTGATGGCCTTTTCCTGCTCATAATATGGGTGCCTCTGAATAACAATTATCTGTAGAGGAAGCTTCATTATAAGTACAACTGGTATGCATTGTACATGCACTTACATGAAGTCAAACCTCATTAAATTTCTTTGTAATCCTGCCTGAGATAAGGTTCATAATTTATTTGTTTGATCACAGATTAATGGGGCTGTCTTAATTCAGGTGTTGTTGCTGAAATTTCCCTTTTCCATTGATTTTACTCTAAGCAAGAGGGGGTTTTTGTTTTCTAAGTACATGGTTTATAAAAATGGGGTATTCACACAATTGCAAGGAGGTACATAAATTATGAGAAATGGGTAGCTTCTGAAGCCAGAGTGTGTAAGTCTGTGTTCAGGTGTTAAGTGTTGCCTTCTTCAGTTCACTGTAAAATTGCAGAAGTTAACTGACTTGGAAATAAGTCACCTAGCCTGTTCTTCACTGCTGCCAGAGATAATTAACGTAGAAATCATGCCTAAAATATATATAGTCTACCTTCGACCCTGTGATCAAACCTCCACTCTTTTCAGTGATGTTTTTATCTAGTTCTACTTTTTCTTTTTACTATATTAACAGAAAGAAATATATAAACTAATTGATTAATAGCTGGTATTTTTGAACCTTTTATGACATGTTATGCCTCTGTGCTGATATTCTGACATAATTAATTGGAAAGAAACAAATGCTGGAGAATCTAGAGCCCTGTCCATCCCTGTATGGGTGATGTTGCTATACAAGTTGTTTACTGTTTAAATGGCACATATCTAAACTTCCATGCTAGCTAAATCTGTCTTCCTGGCACCAGAAGAGTAACTTGGACTTTTGAATTTTAACAGGCTTCCATCTGAGTGCTACTGTGGTACCCCCACAGATGGTGCCACCCAAAGGTGCATACAACGTGGCGGTGATGTTTGACCGGTGCAGGATCACATCATGCAGCTGTACCTGCGGAGCTGGGGCCAAGTGGTGTGCTCATGTCGTAGCACTCTGCCTCTTCCGGATACACAATGTAGGCCTTTAAATACAGTTCTTCTCTCCCCTAGGCATCTTCTCTGAGTCTCTCATTACAGTTTTGTGTGACTCTCACTCTCTTTAGGGAAACTGTGCTTGGTACTCATTGTTCAAATGTGTACTCACAGTGGTGGTCTGCAGAGTGAATTGTCTAAGGCTCTAACCTGCAGGACATCATTTGATAATGTGCAAATTAGTAAGGATAGATGCAGAATCCTTTTTGGCCCCTTCCTGTTTCTCATTTAAATGCTAGAATTGCTCATTCTTTCTTCAGTTAGACTTTTATTAAAAGTCTTTGTAAATACGGGATATGAAAGCTCTTTAAGTTTAATCAGAGTGCAGAATGAAGGTAATTTTGATCACTGTTGGCCTTTATATTCACCAGTTCATTTTAACACATACTGAGGCAGGTAAGTGGTCATTTTGACTTGCAGATTTCAAGCACTCAGTTAAGTTTATGTTTTTATTTGACTGCTTGTATTATGTGTAGCCTTGTATAGAGTGAAAGGTATGTGTTTCTTATCCCAATGAACTTCAGGTGAAAATGTATAGAATCAATATAAAATACACAATTTTAGGGCTTAGTCTAGCATATGGATTAATTTCCTTAGACTTTGGGAAGCTGAGAAATACATCTTAAGGAAGGATTAAATTTGGGTGATTGAAAGAAACAGAAGATTTTCTGCTGTCACACAACGTTTTATAGCTAACATGCTTATGGTCAACTCCAGATTCTTAAATAAATGCTAATAACCTGCTGAAGTTTGTTAATACTTCATAATGGACAACTGTAATAGGCTAAAATAGATACTCTTCTGAAATCATCAGAATGTCAGTATACTTTCTGTACTTAGGACTGTAGTGATGGCAAAAAAACCCAAGAGTTATGCTTTCATTTAGGAGTTCCAGTTTTAAAAGGTGGATATAGAGAGTGAGGATAGGAAACCAATTTTCATTTATATTATTTACACTCAGGAAGTTTGGACCCTGTGTAAGGTAGAAAATCCTTCTTTTCCCTCCAGTCCTTTCTTGTCCTTGAAAAATGCTAGGGAAGGGATTTTCATGTTTATATATACTGACTACTAACACTAGCAAGTTACAAGGCAAAATATATTGCTCTATGCAGACAAACCAATATCAGAAGCGTCTTTATTATCAAACTGCTCTTGCCTGTTTCCAAGTTAAATTTTAGGTAGGTATTATTCAAATATGGTTTTGCCTGTACACTGAAAAATGTTAAGGAACTAGTGTTTTGATGTGGGTTTTTGTTGGTGGTTTTATTTGCTTTGCTGTGTTGTTTTGTTGTGGGGTTTTTTGTTTGTGTTTGAATTTTTTTTATCATCTTAAGTTGTTACTTGATATAGAAAGAGACTGATTTTAAGATTGAATTAAAAAAACCTCTATTGAGATAAATGAGGTGGTTTTGATTCTGTGAAACAGCCCCCCACAGAGCTGGTTGGTTTGCCAGAAGCTTAAAGAATAAGGTCCTATTTTGGAGGTTTGTTTGTGAAAGCCCTGCCAGTATTTGTGCAATTGCTAGCAACAACAGATCTTAAGCACAGCTGTTAAAGCAGTTTCTTTGAAAAGAAACTCTTAAAAACAGTTTTTATAAAGCCTAGACAGTTTATTTGCATCTTATCTGCAACACACCACATAATTACAGAAAAAAAAAAGAAATTGTCCATCAAGACCAAGCATGATACCAGTCAGCATAGCTGCTGTTCATGACACTTCAGCCTTAGAGTGGACACAGCTTCATTAAGTCTGATGTGTTAATGGCAGTTCTTATCTCCTTTTCTTCCTTCAGGCATCTGCAGTATGTTTACGAGCACCTGTTTCTGAGTCCTTGTCTCGGCTACAAAGAGACCAATTACAAAAATTTGCTCAGTACCTAATCAGCGAACTTCCACAACAGGTAAATGGGGACAGTCCATAGCATTGACTTCTATAGTGCAATTCACTTATCTTTATTCTGGGTCAGTTTGTATGATGTCTTTTGTTGCAAGATAATCAGTTATGCTATTCAAATGTGAGTTGCTGAGATTGCCTTCACAGTTCTTGCCTTTTCAGATTTATATTCTATTATTTGACAGTTGTCCATTGCCAAGTAAAATGGTAAAAGTGTCCTACAGGGTGAAAGAATAGTTGTGGCTATTCGTATTATCATGAATATGCACTTAGCTTGTGAAGGATCAAACACAATAAAATAAATGCATGGTGGTGAAAAAACTTAGGTCAGCACAAATCAGGCTGTTTCTGTGTTGTATGTTCGGTAAGTTGAATGGGGAAGACTCCTCAGGAGATGTGTTGTGTATGCCTTAGGTGGGCACTTTCTAATGCACCCAACTAGTGACTTTTTGACGTCTCCCAGTGTAGCGTCTTTGGGGATTTGTAAGAATCATTTGGGTTATGGAAAATCAGACATGAAATTTTGTTAGTCAAAAGCAAAATGTGCTCTCTTATTCCTTAAGTATATAATGTTGTTCAAGGTCAGGTCATTTATATTGTCTGCCTAAAATGCTTGCACAAAATATGTAAAAATACCTAAGTGATCATAAAATGTCTGCTTTAAAAATACAAGGGCTTAGGAACTTTTTTATGCTGGTTGAACCAAAAGAGATAGAGAAAAACTGCTCTGCTTGGATATCTGTCACATTTCAATAGTACTTGCATAATGGCTTAAATAGGAGTTAGATTACTGTTGGCATGTGCCTAAAATTCATATTACGGTGCTGTGCTTGGGATGCTGATATTCTATTGCTAAAACCTCCTCTACATTTCCTCTAGAAATACTGATCTATGAGAGGAACTAGAGGAAACCTATAATATCAAAGTGGCATAAAACCACTGCTTTTTTGTTTCTTTTTGTTCAGCACCAATAGTGTGTGCTTCTTGCTGCATTGCCTAACAAAGCTTTTCTTCTCAAGGACTCGGAGCTTTATGTCACATAGTTTGGATTCTAGTAAATGAGGGTTTTGAAAGGCTAATAGTGGTGGTAGTTCTTTTTTGAATAGCATGAGAGTTGGTTGCTTTCAAATACTCTGTGCTCCTTTTTGCAGGGGATTATTTCTCCTTCTGTCATGTACCAGCTGTACACCCAGGAACATCTGGATTATTTAATTATTAGTGTTTTGCCAGATAATCTGATGGGTGCTGCCCAACAGAAAAGTTAGGGGTTATTGGCAGATTCATCTTAACCTGTGTTGTATAATTCCCTTGAAAAAGGCAAGGCATGCCCTAAACGCTTCCAACAGTCTCATTCCTGGTCTTCAAGATTTCTGTGTGAAGATAGATACTCTGATACCTTGGGGCTCCTTGTTTTGACTACATGATGTAACCTTCCAGTAGGCTATATACCTTATTATATTTTAACATTATTTCCAGCTTGTGAATGACATTATGATACAGTAATGTAATGCCGAATTACTTTGGAGTGTGGGGGGATGATGGCTTGTAGGAATGCAGCTAGATGTTTTTCAGAGTCCCTGCAGAAAGTATTTTCTATATCTATGAAAATGTCAGTGATTCTGGGCAGCTGGAATTTATCACCCAGTTCTGTTCCCAAGAGCTATATACCTTCTTGAAGCCAGTACTCCTACTTCAATTAAATATGAGTATCTTGGCAAAAATTCCTGAAGGAGAATCACTACAGGGCTCCAGTACTTCCACCTTAAGGTGTGACATTGCCTAGACCTGTTACTTTTCTGCTCTGTGGTGACTTAAAATATGTAGTAGTAAAACCAGGTACAAGAATAGTTTAATGCTTAGCTTGTTTCTTTATATGACTGAAATGCAAAATATCCTTCTGAAGCTTTGTTTTTCTTCCATCTGTTTGAGATACATCTGTATTATTTGCAAATATGAGTGTATTGAATGTGCCTTGCGTTACAGTAAGTGTGGTTTTTAACCTCAGCTGTTGTGTGGAGAGAGGTGGAGGGGATATCAGGTGTTCTATTGCAAGTAATTTAAATCCTAAGTACATGCCTAACTTCTTGTAAGTGTGCATGCTAAAGGCTGAATGGATCTACAGTTTCAGCTAAGTCTTAGTTTGGGAAGAAACACTTTCTGCTGTGTTTTTTCCTTTCAGAAAGAGCATGTTGAGGGTATGTCTACTTAAGGTTTTGCAGTCAGGTGTGAGCCTTCTCTGCTTTTGCTCTGGACCGTCCGGAAGCTATGGTTAGTTTAGTGCTGAGACCTCATTAGTTTACAATTGAATCTGAGTTGATATCTAGATGATCCCTTTGCTGACAGGGTGGTAAATAAGCTAAAGTCTGCCACAAAAGTTATGCAGGTATGTAATTTATAGTTTACTCCTCTCTTCCCATTAGTTCGGGTTTTAGAGAATGATTTAGGAACAAGAAATAAAGAACAATGAAAGTGCGGGAAAATGGTGACCTTGACTGCTGTCACTTCCGTGTCTCTCAAAATTAGCTGCTGTATCGCTCTCTATGGGCTCCTACTTCTTTAAAAATGAGAAAGGAACTAATAATCTATGATGCTGTTGCTTACTTCTTAGGGTATGAATGTAGGAAGTAAGCCTTGCATATAAGTTTCCTTTGAGAGAGAGTTTAACAGCTTGTTTTCCATTCTATAATCTTTAGCACCCTCTTTCGTCCTTTCTGAAAACATGCTGTGTTTGATACTTCTGAAATTATGAGAGTGCTTCAGTCATGAAAATCCAGTCAGATTTTTGACTGGGTGTATCAGGATGAGAAATCCTGTGTATACTGAAAGTTTGCTTCATGTTTTCAGATTCTTCCAACAGCTCAGCGCTTGCTGGATGAGCTGTTATCTTCTCAGTCTACTGCCATCAACACAGTGTGTGGAGCCCCAGGTAACCTTGATACATCTTATTTCAGTAATCTCTGTCACAGGTAGGAAATGGATATATTTCCATTACTTTGAGTTTCTGAACTGGTCTGTTACCATGTAGCTTAAATTGCAGGTGGAGATCAAGGAAAAGGGATAAGTACAGGCACTTGCATGTATGTATGGCACAGCAGTAGGCAATTGCTTGTGTAATGAATGCCTTGGAGTGTACGCAGGAGAAGGGAGCATCAGACTATGCACCTTTCTAACAAAAGATTTTTCTTTTTATATCAGTATTAATTATAGAGTCCTGGAAATATTGTCTGGAGGGGACCTCTCCAACCTCTTACTTGAAACAGGACTTTTCAAGTAAGAGGGCCATTCACAACACCAGATTGGTTTAGCTGTGGCTGGGGCTAGTTTAGCTAAATCTAGGTTACCAGAGATGTTGCAGAGTATTCTTGTTTTAGTGCTGCATTACCCTTTTGGTCAACAATTTTTTCCTACTATCCAGTATGAATATCCTTTTTACTGTCTACTACTACTAAGAAGAGTTTGTCCGCACTGTGTTCATGATTCTAGTAGTTACAGGCTGTTAATTGTCACCCCTCACCCCCTCCTTTTTAAAGGAATTTATCCCATTTTCCTTAGTCTCACCTCATAAGTCATATGCTCTGTGCCCCCAGCTATCTTGATACCCTTCCACTATATGCTCTCTAGTTCCTTATTATCATTCCTGGGTGGGGGGACCCAAAACTGGATACAACGTTCCAGGTGTAACTTTACAAGTCCTAATAGAGGGGGATAAAAGAAGTTCCTTAAATCTGCCAGCTGCATTTTTTTTAATATAGCCGAGTTTGCAGAGGCTTTTGGTTTGGTTGGTTGGCTGGTTGTTGGTTTTGTTTGTTTTGTGTTTTCAGTAAAAGTTTGCCATTGGTTTGTGTTCAACTTGGCATCCACCATGATTGTCAAAACCTATCAGCTACTCACGTACTTGGTTTTCACTCTGCACTGATGCATGGGGTGTCCTGTCCAGGTACAGGAATGTACATTTTTCCTCAATGAACTTCATGAGGTTTCTGTTGGCACAGATCCTTGAACTTCTCCTGGTCCCACTGATTGTAGTGCTACCATTCAGCATGCCAGCCATGACTCTCAATTTAGTGTTGTCAGTGCTTAAGGTGATGTTATGATAGCATTTTAAGATAGTTCTGAATAGTGAGTTCTGCAGCAGGTGAAATAAGCTGAGTAACACTGCCTGTGTATTCCCTGTAATCTCTGTGGTTGGGCACACAGAGGAAAGTATCTTCAAATCCTCCAGACTGTATATGTGCTATTCTTTTGTCAAGATCCCACTGCTGGACCCTCTGCATCAGATCAAAGCACCTGGTACTTAGATGAGTCTACTCTGAGTGACAACATAAAGAAAACTCTTCACAAATTTTGCGGACCCTCTCCTGTTGTTTTCAGGTAAACAGTTTCCCATTGAAGGGGAAATGTGATATTAATGTAATCTGCAAGTTCATTCACTGTATGTAATGCCATGGACTGAAGGATGCTTAGTTTCATGGTCACTCATCTGGGCTGTGTAGCTTGTCCAGTGTTATTTCAGTAGAGCACACTGTGTTTGCACAATACCTTGCTTGTGTGGTGTTGTCGATTGTGTTATGCATCCTCTCTTTTGGGTTATGCGTGTCTGTCCCATTTAAGGTACAAATCTATTTCTGGACATAGAATATACTCAGGATTTTGTATGTCTGTGCTTGGTATATTTTTTCCTCATTGCTGTTTTTCAATCTACAGTGATGTGAATTCAATGTATCTCTCCTCCACGGAGCCACCAGCTGCTGCTGAGTGGGCCTGCCTCCTGCGTCCCCTTCGAGGAAGAGAGCCTGAAGGCATATGGAACCTGCTTTCTATTGTGCGAGAGATGTTTAAGAGGCGGGATAGCAATGCAGCTCCTTTGCTGGAGATTCTAACTGACCAGTGTCTCAACTATGAGCAGGTATTCACATCTCTGCTGTGGAGGGGGGAAATTCTGAGGAGGCAGGCTGAGCCAGTGACTGGTGTCATGTGCCTGTACAATCCATGGCTGAATAATTATTTCTTTTTTTAACAGTCTGTATGTGTTATAGGCATGTACTTCTCCAAGCTAAAATGATGTTACATACAGTTTCTTTGTGTCCTGATTTAATGATGTCCTAGTAACACTGTATCCCAAAGGTGCCTCAGTCACTTTAACATGAATATAGGGAGTCTGTTGTCTTTTGTTCAACATATTTTACTTGATTTCTGCCCAAAGTGATTTGTTTAAATGTTGGGTTGTTTTTTTTTTTCTAAGCAAAGTACATCATATGTCATATATCAGTATAAGCTGTCATTTAGATAAAAATATGTCAGGTTGTAGAATCTGAGTCTTTTGTTGTTATTGTAGAAGATATCTTTTGATGAATTTTAATAATTTTTTAAAATATATTCTTAAAAATAATATTAGGAAAAAGGTTTCCTTTGGCAGATCAGGACACTGATCTTGCTCTGTAATATAAATTGCAGTGTAAGTTTACTTATTGCTTTATCACATCAGCTTTGAGCAAGAGAAAGGAAATGCTTCATTAATCACATTTGTTTGCTATTTCCTTTCAAGTTTGAAGGCCTCTAGTAAGAGGATCTCCTATGAGTGTTTTGTTCTGTAGGCACATGCCTTCTAACCAGAGAAATCTTGAGAGGTCCTTAGTTCTTACAAACCAATACTGCTTAAATGGTCATAGTTATTTTGGAGTGAAATGAAAACATGCTACTAGCCATAGATCCTCTTTCCTTGTGGTTATGGGAGCCAAAGATGAGATGCTGGCCACAACACAGCTCCACTGAACATTTTCTTCTACAGATAACCGGCTGGTGGTACAGTGTGCGAACATCTGCATCGCACAGCAGTGCTAGCGGGCACACAGGACGCAGCAATGGCCAGTCAGAAGTAGCTGCTCATGCCTGTGCAAGTATGTGTGATGAGATGGTGATTCTTTGGAGACTGGCTGTCCTTGACCCAACTGTTAGTCCACAGAGGTGAGCATATGAATCAGATCCAGTCTTCTTTATTTCTGTGATGTTCAAGCACACTTTGGAGTTGCTTCGAGTAGATTTCTTGTGTTTGTATCATTACCTCATTACCTGTTCAACTGTTAGTCTTTCTGGGCTATGTACTGTGTAAGGTTCAGGAGCACTACAGTTAAACTTGAATTGCCACTGCTGCTCATTTTTAGCACCATTATATAGTGTGAATAATTTGTTTTCTGAGCATTCTCTTTTACATACAGGTGTAATTCTGCATTTTAGTGTCCCGGGGAGAACATTCCTTTGATTAGAGCAGCTACCACTAAATTTTACTGCTTTCTAAATTTAACTATTCAGCAGTTCAATGTATTTCTGTTCAGTCCAGTCGTTCACTGTTGCCTATTTCAAGATGAACCATTTCTTGCTTTCTGTGCAATTAGAGAGTTGATTCTCTGCAGTGTATCGGTAAACTATGTCACTGGTGTATGATTTTTTTTTTTTTTCAGTGTTTTCAATTGTCTCAGGAAAAATTTTGTGGCTTCTGCAGGTTTCTAAACTATATTGTGCCTTGGTAAATTACTGACACCTTTATTTAGCACTAGTTGATGGCAGTGGAGGTACTAAGGGCTTGTAATGAGATACTGTGGTCGACATCGTAATAATTTGTTCTGTAAATCTGGTTTACCAAGTGTGATGTGTAAAATGTACTGTATTAGCTTAACGTGCTATAAGTTCCCAGGAAAGGTTTTTCAGAACAAAAGAAAACAGGATGGTATTTTCAATGCAATTACACATTAACATGATTTGCTTTCTGTGAACTGTTGTGTAACATTAATAAAATGCCCTATGTATGTAGGGTACATCAGGAACACTAAGTCACTAAAATGGATGCAGTTTCTGTCTTATGCAGTTTACAGTGTGAAGCAGCTAAATATAGGAGATAAAGACAAAAAACTGTAGGAAACTGGGATTGAGGCTTAAAATAAACATCAGTCAGGTCACACAGAAAGTCATAAAGAGTTTTGGCTTTTAAAGTATGAAGTTGTGCTATGTATATTCACATTTGAGTTATTTGGCACAGTTCAGATTTGCTTGGATCTCCTACTTGAGCTCATGCATAATTGAAATGCTCCTGCTTGATTACCTATTCTCTTGGTGTTTGAGTAGTCATCAAGGAGAACCCTCTTCTACCCATCCTTGCTATTCTTTCCAGTCAGTCACACAGAGACTTGCTGCCTCATTCCTAATTCATTGCAGGTTCTCATCCTTATATTACCTTTCCTGAGTAGCTCCCCTTTCTTCTTTTTCCTTCTGAAAAGCCTCTTCTTGATTTAGCGCTGCCAGTCTGCTCCCTTGTTATTAATTTCTTTAGTGGACAAATAGAAGCAGTCTGTTCTTTTTAGCCCCTTTTGTCCTTTGCACCTAATTGGATCTCCCTGTTTTGATTTGGGTTCTTTTTTGGTTTTGTTTTTTTTATTGTTCTTTTGCTTTTGATAGGAAGTCTGAAAGGATTGAAGTGTTGGGCTTGTACCTCAGATCTCTGAAATCTGTGGCAGAAACAAGATGGCAATTGATTGAGACAATTGCTACAATTTCTAGAAATGTCTTTTCCTCTTTTTGAATTAGATCACCCAAACATGTAATCCATTTAACCTGTTTTGCTCATGCTTAGGACCTGGATTTGGAGCTGGGAAATGCAGAAATGCTTTGTTCTTCCCATGGTAATATGGGGCATGGGACTAACTGCTGCGTAATTTAAGTCTGTATAACCTTACCAGCTTGCTTTTTCTTCAGAGTTATTTGAATACCTATTGTTTTTGTCTTGCTTGTTTCGTGCCTGTGGCTTGCAACAGTTTAGTCTCCTGAGGACAGCCTACTAAAACCTGAATTAAATTGTTGGGTTCCAGATAGGCCTATCAAGGTAAAGAGGTAAATGTCTGGAAGGTAGATTAGGTGGTCCTGGCTGGCTGGCATTGTGGTTCCCTGAGTAGGCTGGTTAGATTGTACTTGTGAGTGTCTGGACTCAGGTTGTTTCACAGCTGGTGCAAACTGTTTTATGAATGTTTCCAACAGCAGTTCCCCATGGCGCTCACTGGTCTCAGGCTGCCAAGCTTACATCACTAATATCTTATTTGGGGTAGATAAGCAAACAGAGCAGACAGTATTTAATTTTAAACCTCCCAGTTTGTATTGTGCTTTCATGTTAGTACTGTTTACATTTTGTTTCTGTATTATGGGACTGTCTGGGACTTCATTGTTAATAATAACCATTTCCTTTTTTTAGCCTGTCTCCTTACAAAAGCTGTTTATACTTAGTTCAGCAGGTGTTTCTGACCAGAAGGAAGAGGTGTTTGTGGGCGAAGAGGTAGTTTGTCACAGGCACATTCTCTGTCTGCTTTCTAATCTGTCCTTTTATTTCTTCTCTTAGGCGCAGGGACCTTTGCTCACAGCTCAGACAGTGGCAGCTGAAAGTCATAGATAATGTTAAGAGGGGTCAGCACAAGAAGTCACTGGAGAAGCTCTTCCAGGGTTTCAAGCCAGCTGTGGAAGCCTGTTACTTCAACTGGGAGGAAGCTTATCCCATTCCTGGGATTACATATAACAGCACTGACAAGAAAAACTCATTCTGTTGGGTAAAGGCCATCCAGCAGAGGAGCTGCCGGCTGCAGTATGCTGAAATGGCCTGTGAGGCTGGCCGAACCCATGGACAGGAGCCCGGGGGACCATGTCTTCAGCCTGGGGACAGGCTGCGTCCCTCTCCTCAGGAGCCAGCAGTTCGTCCGAAGGAACTCACTGGGAAGCGGAAAGCTGTCTCTGAAACGCCACAGAGGGTTCTGAGGCGACTTTCAGCGGAAGGTGATAAAGCTGTGTATAAGACTGCAGTGGGCAAAGCAAAGTTGGCTGTGAGCAAAGGCTTGACCAGTAAACATAGTGGGAAACGCCGCATGAGCAGTGAAGACAGCTCTCTGGAGCCGGACTTGGCAGAGATGAGCCTGGATGACAGCAGCTTGGCTCTGGGGGCAGAAGCCAGCAACACGTTTAGTTTTACAGAAAGTCCACTGAGCAGGAGCTACAGAGACACCTTTGAGGAGGATGCTGGCGTGTACTTCTCTGAGGGACCTGAGCCCAGTGTGAGGAGCAGTTCCATGACCAAGAAATCACCCAAGGATCCTGTGGGGGAAATAGGTAGTGGTGATGATGACTTGCCTTCTGCAGATGAGAACAGTGGTGGTGTGAGCCTGAAGCCAGAAGAAATGGGAGAGAATGGTGCAGCAGGGGGAGGGGATGATGGAGAGGAGGAAGACGATTACCAGGTGTACTATCTGAATCCGCAAGAGGTGGCCAAAGAAGATGATGACAAAGCTGAAGGGGGAAATGAAGAGGAGGATGTATTTGCTGGTATAAGGCCTCTGGAGCAGGAGAACCGGATGGAGGTGAGCTGGACCTAGTTCAGAACACTGTTTTGTGGTTTTATGTATTGTGTACATTACTGTCTTACCACCCTCCTCTCTGTCACCCTTAACCTATTATGTTGTTAAATCAAGTGCTTATTATAATATCATCATAACCGCTATCATAAGGCATCTGCAACCTTAATGCAGTGGTATCACACATGTCTGTTTCCCGCAAGCTTAACTCTCTGTGCTAATTTCAAGTGTGTCCCAGTTTAGGTTAGTCCCATCTCGCAGTCAGGATTTAAAAATACAGGAAAAATCGTGCGTGCTTTTTATGTAGTCTCACTCTTGGAAATAACAAAATTGACCTGAAATTAAAAGTAAGATTAAGACATGCCCTGTAGGAAAAAATTAAATCTAACCATTTAAGCAGAAATTGTCTGGAAAGTCAGAGGCAATCTAAATAGACTGTGTCACATTCCTGTAATAACTCCAAAATGTGTTTAGAGCTTGCACCTATATGAGCAAGCAGCTGAAATGGAGATGCATGGAAATAGTTTCTGTCAGTCAGTCAGGGTTTTATGTTATTTTGCATTATTCTCTCATCTGTTACAGCACTTGGAGGGAGGATGGAACTTAACCTGGAAGGAAGGGCTTTTTGGGGAGGTACTTAATGGAATGGGGGTGAAGGTCCAGGTCAGGAGGACTTTAAGGAAACCTGCTGCTGAGATTAATTATGGGTTGTGTTTGAAGTCTTTGTGACAGGTAGTTTTTAGCAGGCTAGCTTCAGCCTGGGGGAGTATTGTTTGAATACGACCGTTTGTTCTTCCTTACAGATCCTGTTTGCCTGTGCAGAGGCCCTGCATGCTCATGGATATAGTAGTGAAGCATGCCGCTTAACTGTAGATCTTGCCAGGGATCTACTAGCCAACCCTCCAGATCTCAAAGTGGAACAGCCACCAACTAAGGTAGAGAGCAACCTTGTTTAATTTTGGGGGTAGAGAGTAAGTTAGAATATGTGGAATGGATTACAACAGCATTTCCAGGCTGTGATTTGGGCCCTTCACTGATGCTTTCTCTGGGTTGAACTTCTCTGGATGTCATTTTGTGTGTCTGATCACTCTGTGTGTGTGTGTGTGTGAATAAAATAAGAAGCTATTCACCAGAATTTGGAATCTTCAGAAACTCAAGTTTAGTTAAAAACTTCTTTGCTTTTCCTTATGTTTCAGAGAGAAGCTTGGGTTCTGTGTTAAAAGCTGCAGCTCCTTCAGGAATCTGTTTTAAACCAATTAACAAAAGACCTTGTTTGACATTAGCTTCAGAGGATGTTTTGTTTAAGAGATAACTGCTACTGTGTGCTACAAGTTTATACAGCAGCCATAAGAAGTCTTGATTTTTGCGCAGCTCTGTTCAGATGACCCTATTTCTTATGATTCTCTCCAAAACCTTAGTCTCCCATTTCACAGTGTGCAGCACTGGAAATGTTACAGGTTTTACTGTTTAAGGATAAAGGATTGGAGAGGAAAGAAATAAGCATAAGCATCTGGAAAATCACTTGTAGTGGTACTAAGTAGTGTATGTTGTATGGAATGGTTCCCTTTGACAGGACAGACATGCAACATCTGCCTGCACAGCGTCAGTCCAATAGTGGACATATGTCACACCTGCAGGCCAGCTCTTCCACTCTGTTGTGCTGGGTTGAGAAAGGGGAAGTAATGATATGGGTTTATGATTCCTCAGCAAATGGAGTAGAATTTAAATGTGTTTTATGCTTTCTCCTGTTCACTAATTGTTGCAAGGGGTAGGAACACAAGCATAGAATCATTTAGGATGTTTAGGAAAGTGTCCTGTGACAAATTCCTCCTCACACAGGGCAAAAAAATCAAGGTGTCAACCAGCAAGCAGACATGGATGGCAACCAACACCTTATCTAAAGCTGCTTTCTTACTGACCGTGTTGAGTGAGCGACTTGAATATCACAACCTGGCCTTCCAAATAGGAATGTTTGCTCTGGAGCTGCAGAGACCACCTGCCTCTACAAAGGCGCTGGAGGTACGAAACATCTCAGAAAGGCAGTATACATAGGCAACATTTTTTTGCATGAATGCCTGTGTGGTTTCCATTTCAGCTCCTCATATTTGGTTATGCTTTCATGTTTCCTTACAATTAACTGCAGTGGGACTAAATGGATTGTGTGGACATCCCATTAGCACATATTGGTCTACCAGAAAAATAGTTAGAAATACCACTTCTTCTGGTGTTACCTTCATTGATAGGTAGCTCAGATCTCATGTGCCAACAGGCCTTTGGTTTCACATGAAGGTACAGGTTTGAAAATATTTAAATGAGTACAAACTCTCTTATGAATATATTATTTCAATTAGAAAAGTTTACTTCTTGTTGTAAATAAGTTTCCAGTTTGCTTGGCTACTCTGAGGTAAAGGAAGTTATTCATAAGTACAATTGTCTATATTTGCATTGATGAAATGATTTGAAGCTTATTTCTTAAGGTGAATTGGTGTAATTGTTCTTGCTGATATCTCATTTGTTGGCAAGTGAACATATGCACTGTGCAGGCATATTATTTTGGACAATGCTTGATTAATATTAGGCTTCCTGTTTAGAAAAAAGAAGTGTCCAGTTAAGACCTTGTCTGTGTGATTTGCAGCTGCCTTGTTTTTCACTGCAGAGTTGTGTATTGTTGCTAGGTATCCACCAGCTACACTTGTTACACTAATTATCTGTACTTCTTACGGCCTGATTAGATTGTGAGATTGGCAGTCACTTACTACCTAAAAGAAAACAATCACTTTCACATGTTAAGAATGGAGAGAATTCAGGAATGCCACAGGTTAGTGAAATGTAGGATTTCACCTGGGTGGCATGGGTGCTGCCACCCTGTGTCCATTCTTCTGCTAGTCAGCCTCTGTTGTCTTGAATGGATGCATTATTTAACATAGCATCCTTTCTTCCCACAGTTAGGAGTAATCACCTTTTCAACTCATATATTCATTTGAATACCTCTCCTAATATTCCTATTAAAGCAGATGTGGGGTTTTTTTCTATATGCAGCTCAAGATCAATAATTTGAGTAAAAGTTGGTGTATAATATGAAGCAAGACTTGTATTAGATATGAAAATCTGTGTTCAGTGTGGAGGCAGTGGTCAAGATGGCTAGTGTTCTAACAGTTGTTATAATTTAATGATACACTAAAAATTATTGCTGTACTTTATGTATAGGCAAAACCAGTCTACTGCTCACAGGTCTGTGCTGATGATAGCTTCTGTTTACTTGTGGATGCTACCAGGTTAAGCTGGCATATCAGGAGTCTGAGATTGTGGCCCTGTTGAAGAAGATTCCGTTGGGCACTAATGAGATGAACAGTATTCGAGGAAGAGCTGAAGAACTGCGAGAAGGAACATTATGTGATTACCGTCCTGTCCTGCCTCTGATGTTGGCTAGTTTTATATTCGATGTCCTGTGCACTCCAGGTATTGTCTGTGTCCTGGGTTCAGCAGTTGCAGTCAGTTTTCCTTCTCTTTAGTAGCTGTGTTTTGACTTAACCTGGGAACAAGGCTGATAAGGCCCATGTTTTTGGTTGTTGCTAAGCAATGTTTGCCCTGACCAAGGACTCTGTGAGCCTCATGCTCTGCCAGGGAGGAGGGGGGGCCGGGAGGAAGGAGGGACAGGACCCAAACTGACCAAAGAGGTANGTTGCTAAGCTTGCCCTGACCAAGGACTCTGTGAGCCTCATGCTCTGCCAGGGAGGAGGGGGGGCCGGGAGGAAGGAGGGACAGGACCCAAACTGACCAAAGAGGTATTCTATACCATAGCATGTCATGCCCGGGAGGTAACTGGGAGTTACCTGGAACGAGAGGGAACTTCCCGGTCGGGCTTGTTTTCGGCGGGTGGTATCATACGCTCTTCCCTTGTTTTCCTTATCGTTATTATTATTGGTGATAGCAATAGTGATTTGTGTTATACCTTAGTTACTGGATTGTTGTTATCTCAACCCGTGGGAGTTGCATCCCTTCGGTTCTCCTCCCCCCATCGCTCTGGGAGCGGGGAGGAAGGAGGGGAGGGCAAGAAAGGGGGGGGGGGGGTGGGGGAGGGATCGAGCTGTGGGGCTGTGTTTAAACCACAA
>NDXB01000027.1:21480-123302 GCA_002631895.1 Agapornis roseicollis
GGGGGGGGGGGGGGTTGAGTGAGTGATCGAGCTGTGTGGCTGTGTTTAAACCACAACAGTCTGCATTGGCTTAAGTGTGCCAGCAGCATATTCTGATATGTCAGGTCTTGAAGGGTTTTCAAAGCAAAACTGTCTTCTTTATAAGAACAACCTAATCTTGATTCTTCACCCAGTTGTTTGAACTTCCTACCCATGTTGCTTTAGAGGTACTTTGTATCCCAATGGAACTGTGTCTCCTCCTTCCTTACATTTGAAAACAACTGAGCATTTACTACATTTCAGCACTCTGTATATGCTCTGCATCGTTACGACTGATTTTTCTACTTTCATGATGGTTCTATTTAGAGAAAGCTAATATAAATGTAGTATTTAAAAAAAGAACACAAGAAACTGAGATTCTGACTGAATCAAACCAGGCAGGTGTATTGTGATGACTGACTTGGCAATATACCTGCCTGGTTTGAAGCCTTATGAGTTTAGAGAGAGAAAGGGAAAAAACAACTCCAACACGACAGTGCTGTTGTCTCAAAACTGGTACAAAGATATGAATAGGACCAGAGGGAACTTTGCAAATTCAGAAAACTCTCAGAAATGTCTTTTGCCTCAAGGTCCTCAGTTTGGAAAGCTGAGTACTAATTCTGTTGTCTTTCAGTGGTTTCTCCTACAGGATCTAGACCCCCAAGCCGTAATTGGAATAATGAAATGCCTGGAGATGAAGAACTTGGTTTTGAGGCAGCTGTTGCAGCTCTTGGTAAGAATCCTTTGCAAGAAATTTCTTCTTGTCATCTGTACTTTGCATCCTATCTCATTTTGGATGGTAAGAGTTAGGGTTCATTCATGGGGTGACAGTTAGTAGTTCATTCTAGTTTGGTGCAGAAATGAAAGTGTTTGCATGGTTTGTCAGAACCAGACACAGAAGGATTCTACATGCCAGGGTTGAGGTGTCTTTGCAACGCTGTGAAAAATGGAAGTGGGATACAGTACAGGAACTGTATATTAAAATAGTAGCATGAATTTTAGCTTTCTTATGGCTTTTTTTTTTTTGTCACAGAAGATATATTGCCTGGGCTTTAATGGGAATGGACACTTTCAGAGAGCAAAAGGCAATCATTTGCTCTTTGAAGAAGAGGTTAGACAATGATAGTGAAAGAACAGCAGAAGTTGCAGCTGCATCCCAAGCTGCCATGTGTTGGAGGGTTCCAGGTGAATTTGGAGTGGCTTTCTCAAAACAGTCAGACTGAAAATTGTCTTTCAGCTTTAAACTTCATTCATGCTATAAAAATGTCATCATTCAAGGCCTGATGTATTTCTGGGCAATCTGATCTAGTTGAAGATGGCAGGGGGTTGGACTAGATGACCTCTGAGAGTCCCTTCCAACCCAAACCATTCTATGAATCTACTCTTAAGCATAATCGTATTATCTTAGCATAATACTGGATTCTTGCCTCATTATATCAGCTTCAGCAACAAAGCAGCGATTATATATATTATGTTGACAGTACTGTGTGCCTGCTTAAAAGCAGTATGTGAAAAAGGAATAGAATTAATTAAACAAGGCCTGTCCTCTGTTGTCTCACCCCTGAAAGGAGAAAGATGAGTTCTTTATGGTGTGGAAATGCTGGCTTGTAGCTTCTGCAGAAACTGGAGAAGCTTGTTTCAAGATGGAGTTGTGGGCTTGCCTGGTCTCTTTTCCTGTGGTGTTTAAGTTATGGTTGTTCTGACAGTTGTAGCAAGCTTAGTATTCTGGGGACAGATAGCAGCTCCTGTTTATTCATTACTTATTTGTGAAGTGAACAGAAAAATGGCGGGGAATCTTTTTCGCTTCTGACAGAGGTGAATAAAATAGTCTGAGGTACATAGTGCTCAGGATGTTGTGTAGTCCCATGAGCTCACTTGTCTCTTCATCCACTCTCTTCTGGCCTGCAGGCATGAAAACAACTGTCAGTGAAGCAGAACATCCTCTATTGTGTGAAGGCACCCGAAGGGAGAAAGGGGATCTGGCTGTAGCCCTGATGATTACTTACAAGGATGATCAGTCTAAGCTGAAGAAGGTGAGTTTTCCTCTGAAAGGAAAGATGTGGAACAAAACATGTTTGCATTTCAATGGACTTGATAGTTTTTGTCAGTGAGTATAAGTTGCTGTGTCATGTACTGATAATTTACAAGCTATGTTGTGATATTTATGTTCCTACACTGATGCAGAATCTGATTGCAGAGTGCGCATTACCCTGGAAGAGGCACTTTTTCCATAGGTTTCTTAAGCTCCAGATGGGAGATCCATTCTCACTCCTCTTAATGCTTTTGGTTGCCTGCTAAAAAATGTCCTCTGTCCCACAGTTTTTCTGTGTGCTCTGTCTGCCATATGGGGATCGCTTCTGTTTTGCTTGCAGAATAGTTTATCTAGCAAGGCCTTGGTATCTTAACCTCTCCTCTCTTTGATATATTATTTCAGTCCATCTGTGTCTTAATTTCCCATGCAAGAGAGATAGTAAAACTCTGCCTCTCTGTCCCAGAGGAGGAGAAAAATACCAAAAGTGCTGAAGCTTCAGAAAAGGTTTTATTAATCTTTTATGTTCAGAAACCCTTCTATCCAGCAAGAATATTATTAGCCTCTTTCTGTCTCCTAAAGGAGAAGCACTTCTTCTCCAGGGAATACCAGGGGCACTGATATCAGTCATCTGCAAATACATGCTCTGTCACACTCATGCTTTTCATTTCATGCGGAGAATGAACAGTAGAAATGGACAAACTCATAAAATGCAGTCATGCATTGTTCCCCAATTATGTAATAAATAGGGACAAGAAAGTGGGCTGGTAGACGGCAGTTTCTCTAGTGGCTTTACCAGTTTCTCAGTATGGTATGGCAGGATTTTTTGGAGCACATAATTTTGGTAACTTAAACACATCTAATGATTTACAGAACTAAATATGATGTACCAGAGCTACTTATTTATTGTGAGGTTTGGGTGCTTTTCGAATAAAGCCAGTGGCTGAAGTGAAATTGGGAATATTACTGAGTATGAATGAATCATGCTTCCTCAGTAATGCAGACCACATGGCTTTCAGCTGTGCTCATCTTCAGCCCAGGAAGACAATGCCTACTTTCTAGAGAATAATAATTTTCCTTTATTTTCCCTTCAACAAGATATTGTCCACCAGAAGCTGATTTGATACCTGCCCACTGTGTCTTAGTTTAATGCCTGTTCTCTTATCCTTCTGCTACGCTCTCTTTTCATTATTCCTTTCCTTTTTTCCTTGCTGTTAGATTTTGGACAAACTCCTGGACAGAGAGAGTCAGACTCATAAACCACAAACTCTGAGTTCCTTCTACTCATCCAGCAAGCCTGCAGTAGCAAATCAAAAATCTCCTTCCAAGCATGCTGCCCAGTCCACTGCGGCTATCCAGCAGCTTCCAGGGGCTTCTGTTACTCAGCAAGCTGCTGTAAGCACTGCAGTCCAGAGCAGTCCTGAGAACTTCGTGGAGAAGAATGCTCAGGGTAAGAGGTGCTTGTAAGGGCTATGTTGAAACCCTTCTGTCATCTGTGCAAAACTGGAACTGTACATTTCTGTCTGTTTTGGGAAGTAGAGTGATTATATTACCATGTGGCTGCTTGGTAGTTACTAGAATGTCATTGCCCCATTATCTGTTTGGCTGAATCCATTTTTGTGCACATTCTTGTTTCATAGAGGTTCAGGCTGATTTTCAGGTTTTCCTGTCATGAGCCAGTTCAATAACCAGTTAGCATAAAACTACTATGACTCCATATTTTAGGCTTGCATCACAGAGGTAGGTGCAGGATTTCAAGAAGTTACTCACTGAATCAGGTATAGTCATGCAAGATAAATACCTATGATTGCTGAAGGGTATTAGAGAGAAACTGGAAACTGGGGTTGTTTAATCTGAAGAAGAAAAGGCTCAGGGGGTACCAGGGAGGATCTCTACTACCTGAAAGGAGGGTGGAGAGAGGAGGTGGCTGATCTCTTTCCCTATCCAAGTGATAGGACAAGAAGTAATGGCCTGAAGCTGCACAAGGGGAGATTTAGACTAGGTATTAAGAAAAATTTCTTCACGGAAAGGGCAGAGGAACAGGGTGCCCAGGGAAATGGTGGAATCACTCTCCCTTGGAAGTGTTCTAAAACTTGGCAGTCCTGGGGTAGAGATTGGATTTGATCCTAAAGGTCTTTTCCAACCTAGCTGATTTTGTGATTCTATGATTCAATGAAATGTGGTTTTCTTCAAGCTGTGTTTTCACTTTGGTGGCAAGCGTCACATAGAGCAGCACTTGGTGGAAAGCAAGTGTTCTCTTAACTCTTTCCAAAGATATAAGTACTAGCTGAGGATGACTGCAATAAAGTTAGGGTTGCTGAAGCATTTTTATTCTAAAATTTTGCCATGGTTGTGACAGATTTTACAAATCTTGAGGAGTTCAGATTCAGATTAGATGTTCTTGGCCTGGTATTGGATGATATGCTTAATAGTGAAAGAAAACTGAGATAGTCTTGCTCATAAATAGCACTCATTTTATAAAAATCCTGCATCTTTGTATGTCTTTTAAATGGCCACATCTGATTGTAGATACACAGAAATAAATCATAATGTTTACCTTGTCACTGTCCTCTTCATACAGACAACTCTCAGAAGCCTCCCTGTGAGCCAGCTGCAGAGGTCACTGTCCTAAAACAAGAGGGAAAGGTCCCCAGTCGTTTGGCCCTTGGAAACCGAGGTGGATACAATGGGAGATGCTGGGGTTCACCTGTCAGGCAGAAGAAGAAACACACAGGTAGGAACAGACTAGCTCATACAGCACCTACTGCTGTGCTAGGCAGCCTGCTGGGGTTTCAGCAATTCGCTTGCTCTTTCTTTCCACTTGTCAGTTTTGCATGTACTACAGCCATAGCTGATTGTCTCTGAGATGTTTGGCATGGAGGAATAGGTTTTGCTTCAGATTTCCTGGCCACTTCTGTATGACAAGTTGCTATATCTTTGTCACACCAGATATGTTCTAGGTGATGGATTAGTTATCTGGAGCTGAATGACTGCTGGACTCTGGGAGCAAAGCACTGTGCTCCTGAGTCCAGAAACAAATTCAGAGGAGCTGCTGCCTCTTTATACTCTTCTTGGGAAAGGTGTAACTTGGAGGCTGAGGATGTGAAGAAGTTTTGTGTAAATTGTGCAGCATATATCAGAAGGTTTTTATTCGTAGTTGTACAGTCTGTGGATCTTGACTTTTGTACGTGTATTCGCTTCTTGTTGTTAAACTCTGCCACAAAGCTTGGCAGATGGGGTGGGGGGCCAGGAGGAAATAAAGACATGTTGTTCTTGGACTCTTCTGCTTTTTAATCTGTAAAATGTCACTGATGGCTGTGGAAAACTGACTAATTTAATCTCTCTTAATTTGCAAAGTTGAATGCCCAGCAGCAGTAAGGCTGACTGATCTTAGTTGGTATTGTAGGTGATACAGATAGGAGTTTACCTACCCACATTACATTTACCAACCCTGGTGACATTGCTGTGTTGCTTCTGGTGTAGGCATGGCTAGTATAGACAGCAGTGCTCCTGAAACCACCTCTGACAGTTCTCCAACACTGAGTCGGCGTCCGCTACGTGGAGGATGGGCAACAACATCCTGGGGCAGAGGACAGGACAGTGACAGCATCAGCAGTTCTTCAAGTGATTCGCTGGGATCTTCCTCTTCCAGTGGCAGTAGGAGAGCCAGTGGGGGAGCTCGTGCAAAGACTGTGGAAGTTGGCAGGTAATGAATGATACCAGTGCAACCTCTAAGCCTGATGTTAGGGAGCATGTGTGTATCAGAAGATACTTCCTTGGGAGAGTTTGCTTTCTTTCCTTTGGACCCTAAAGACAGGAACTCTGCACTCCAGCTAGTGAATCTGTCGTACTTGCTGCTGTCTGAAAGGTCCCTCTATCTTTTTCTTCCAGGTACAAAGGAAGGCGGCTGGAGAGCCATGCTCCTCATGTTCCAAACCAGCCCTCAGAGGCAGCTGCTCACTTCTACTTTGAGTTGGCCAAGACAGTCCTTATCAAAGCAGGTGGAAACAGCAGTACCTCTATCTTTACCCACCCTTCCTCCAGTGGTGGGCACCAGGGACCACACCGAAACCTTCACCTCTGCGCCTTTGAGATTGGGCTGTATGCACTAGGCCTGCACAACTTTGTGTCTCCTAATTGGCTGTCTCGAACTTACTCCTCCCATGTCTCTTGGATCACAGGTTACAGCAAAACTATTATTGGGAAGCTTACTTTTGGGCAAGAAGAGGGAGGCGGAGGGAGGCAAGCTTATTCCCAAAAATGGTGATGCTGGTGTGCTATGGTAGCCATGTAAGCTGCTGGCACAGCTAGCAGTAAAAGCTGAGCACCAGTGATTTACACAGTGGTGCTTCTTTGGCCTAGGAAGTTCTTGTGACGTATTTCTTGTTTGAAGTGCAATATGCTTCATTCTTCAAAGCCATAAAGCACTTCTCTCACAGAGACTGGTTTCAACTTTTTCAGGGGTCTGCTGAAGACACAGACATTTGTCAAGTCTGAACTTGCTGTTTGGCTATGTTCATCATTTCACTGTCCTCCTATTCACACCCAGACCTACTACCTGCTCTTTATGCACATGGCTTCTAGAGCATGATAAACATCCCTGAATATTCATGTTTTCCTGACATGATGGAAATAGAGCATCAGTCCAGGCTATAGCAGGTTCCTCTCACTACCTCAGATGTATCTTTAACTTAACTCTGATAATGGTACCATCACTTTGTGCTTTCTTATTGAGGACTCTTGTCTGTTGTGGTTTTGGGAGGAAGAGTCACCTAAGGGAAGCAACTAGATTCTGTTGCTGCCCCTGAAGGAAGCAAGGAGTGCACCTTCTGTTGAGGGAAAGCTGACTGGAACTGCACTGGGCATACAGTGGTGTGAGAATCTTCTCTCTTCCTTTTAGGACAAGCCATGGAGATCGGTAGCGCAGCCTTGAACATCTTGGTGGAGTGTTGGGATGGACATCTGACTCCCCCAGAGGTGGCATCATTGGCAGACAGAGCTTCTCGGGCCAGAGACTCCAACATGGTGCGGGCAGCTGCTGAGCTAGCACTCAGCTGCTTGCCCCATGCCCATGCCCTGAACCCAAATGAGATCCAGAGGGCTCTGGTGCAGTGTAAGGAACAGGTGAGCATCACATGGAGGCTGGCTAGCAAAAGCTGATTTCTAACATCAGGAATGTGCTGTTACTTGTGGAATTGGCTCTTCTGCCACTGGACAGATTTTATCCCAGTTTTGTGCATTTCTTTTGTTTCATGAATAACTCTGGTTATTCTGCTGCTTAACTGTGATCTGTCTGCTCACCATGGTATCAGTCATTTTAGAGTGCCTTATACTTCTCTTCTGTTGTAGTTCTGCCTTCCTGTGTTTCTGGTATTGCATTCTTCACTTCCAGTTTGTTTTTCTTTCTCTCTGCCCCCAGGATAATACGATGCTGGAAAAGGCCTGTATGGCAGTAGAAGAGGCAGCCAAAGGAGGTGGTGTGTACCCAGAAGTCCTCTTTGAAGTAGCTCACCAATGGTACTGGCTTTATGAACAGACTGTTGGTGGGACCCCAGCCCAGAGAGAAGGTGCCACTGGCTGCAGTGCCAGTGGTGCACGGGCTGCCTCTGAAGCAGCACGTGGGTTGACAGACAGCCGGGTGACCTCTGAGGCAACCACTGTAACAGTGGCAACTTCGGTAACAGCAACAGCATCAGTCATGCCTGTGATCTCTGTGGGGTCAACCATGTACCAGCAGCATACAATGGCAGGGCCAGCAATGGCACATACACACACGCAGGGTCTCCATCCTTACACCACCCTTCAGACCCACATCCCCTGTAACCCACAGTATATTGGACACACTATCCAGCATATGCCACGCCCAGCTGTCTTCCCAGTCCCTGGCTCGGCGTACCCACAGGTGAGTGTTGCCTGTGGCTTGATCATTTACAGTGACTTTGTGTAGCTGCTTCCAGAGGGATTATATCAGACTGGGGAGAGCATGGAGCCTTAGACCTGCCATGGCTTGGGATCTAGCTTCTGCTCTCAACTACTTGCTGATCTGTGGTGCTACTTTGGTTCCCCAGCTCAGTTTTTGCATAATAAGGAGCCTTCAGTGGATGCATATAAAGTCTCAAGAGAGCATAGAATGCAATACATAAGTAGTTCTTAATTTTTATTGCTATATAGTTTCTCCGAAGGCACTGGACAGAAAGCTTGTCTTCTTGAGGACCTGCAGACTAAATAGAGACTATAGAGGGAAAAACAAGTAAGGGTTATTTTAGCCTCTGCCTGTTTTTGAAAGCTCTTGGGGTGGTTTTCTTAAAACTGATTAGATTTAAAAGAAGGAGGAGCAAGCAGATGTAATGGTCATGAGGTATGGGTAGTTACTGTTCTGCTTCTTTCTGTGCTTCCACCTTCCTGTCAGATTGGACTTCCCATGCTCTGGGGTTTGTGTGGGGACATTGTGTTTTGGACTACTTCTAAGCAGTCATACGAATTAGGCATGACTGTTGTATTTTTTTCTATTGTAGGGTGTCCATCCAGCCTTCATAGGAGCACAATACCCTTACTCAGTAACACCACCATCACTGGCAGCAACAGCAGTGTCATTCCCTGGAGTGCCCGTCCCATCCATGACGCAGATTGCAGTGCATCCATATCACAGCGAGACAGGAATGTCATTGTCTTCCAATGTAGCAAGTAAGTGTTACAGCTCTGGGCTGTGTGTAGCATAGGTTTATTTACTGCGTCTCCTAGCTGTACTCCAGGCAAGTCCTGCTCCTCACTGACTACAAGTTCTGCCTAGGGTTCTTGCGCTGAAGTGTTCTGGCCAAATCCGCTCTATCCTAAAGATACAGATGCTCGGGGTACTGGGATTCATAAGGAGGCTTGATTCAACTAGTGGAGCTTTAATTCTGTTTAGCTAAATTTTCAGTATGGGATTATTGTGGCTTCTCAGATTAAAGTCTGGTTAGAGCTATTCTGGCTGTTCTGACTTATTAGAGATTTATTCCCCCTCTCTTTTTAGCAAGGTGAGCATAGGTGATCTTGAACAGGCTCTTGTGGTTCCTTAAGATCTGAAGAATAGAGTGCAAGAAGCAGGCACACTTCTGCTACGGTAGTACTAATTTTAACTAATTATTAAATTTAATTAATTTAACTAATTATTAAATTTAATTAATTAATTTAACTAATTATTAAATTTAAGTAATTTGAAGTACTAATTGTACTAAGTCTTTCCTGCCTGAAGATGTTGAAGGTGGCCAGTATCTGAAATATGGAACTTCTGTAGAGAGGACAGCTGTTTTGGCAGGATCATTTCAATGGCAGTCTGGTTGCTCACATGTTGTGTTGGGACTAGAGTGATGATGGAGACCCACCAAGTAGTGTGCAGCACTGGAGCAGCAGGTGTTGTCTGAATCATGGATGTGCTTTCATTGCCATGGGGTTTTGCACCAATGGGTCATGGTTGACCAAAGCTCTGTTATCCCCTCACTCAAGAGGCTATAGTGTTTGCCTCTATGTTTACTTATCACTGCTTTGCATCTCACCAGGTGCTGGAAGACTGGTATGAGGTGTGATACTTCAGAGCCTTCGTATCCAGATTATCAGGAAAATCTTTGCAGTTATTTTTATCTTGCATTTTGATGCCAAAAAGCCACCACAAAAGCAAATAGAATAGTCCTGAAGACCTCAGGATCTGAAGAGCGTCTTTTGCAAGCAGCCGTAGTCCTGGGCTGGTGCTGTGACTCTGAATCATGAGAAACCATTTCTGTACTCCTCCAAAGAGTTATGAATTCTTCCAGAACTGCTAACTCATCCTAGAGCACTTAAAATAATGACAGGAAAAAACAACCCCACCCTTTCCAGTTGCCATTGTTTATGGATTGCACAAACTTCTGTTCAGTTCTTAAAATACTGCTTCACTGTTCCTGGAGTACCTAATCACATGGTGACGCTTGAGCTCTGGCTACAATTCAGCTCATTCTTATGGGTTATTCTTACCAAGCTTCAAATGCAGCACAGATTTCACCCTGCTTTGTGGGTGTCTGGCACTGTGTGTCTGCTTGGTTGAGGTCAGGCAGATTTTTCATGGGAGCACATTGTTCTTGAGTGTTCAACTGTTGACTGGTAAACATTTAAAAAACAAGCTGAAGGTGGCAGAGGAAAAGGAATTGGAACTTGGAGCACTGTGGTGGTGCTGGTGTAGTAGCACCAGAGAAGCATAAAGTAAGGGTAACAATGTGTACACACCTAGTGGCATCTCTGCTCTGGAACTGGCAAACAAACCTTGCTCTTTTTCTCTCCAGAGCTTTCTTGAGAGTGAGAGTTACATATACTCTGTTCCTTGTCAGAATACAGCTTATTGTCTCAGTGTTAACTGGTGTCTCTCCAAGTTGAGGTGTTACATAATGGATTTTCCTGTGATTTCCCTTTATTTTGCCCATGCTAGTTAAGTATCTGAAGGTGACAGCTTCTCAAGTTTCCTTGCTTGTTTTTACCTTTGATATGTGCTACGAGCATGTGGAATAGCTGTTCTTTCCAAGGATGGATTGGAGGCTAGTCTCCAGTAACACTCTTCCCTCATGGTAAGCTATCTTAGAACAGAAGTGGAGCAATCTTACAATGTTGGACTTGATCTTCAAGTGACTTAATACTGTTCCTGCTCCATGATTTTTCATAGCAATTTCTCATCAGATGTAGAGATGCACATGCTTATTTCCTTGGACAAGAAATCAGAACCAGACATTTAATTTAATAATGGCAAAGACCTCTGAGTCAACACATGTATTTATGTGTAAAACATGGACGATGTGCATATTCATGATATACTGCTAAAGAGATAGACAAGCATGTAACCGACTGTCTCCAGACCCAGCTTGCAAAGAAAATAGAGATATTCATAGCCCATTGTATTCCAGTTGTAAGTCTGTGGTTTGTAGTTGCTGTATTGTTCTGTTTAGAGAGCACTACATTGACAGGGGGTGGTCAGGTGAGGGAGATGATGGCCCAAGTGAACCTTCCTTTAGGCTGGTGCTGGGTCCTAATGCTGCTGTTTTGCTCTCTTCAGTAGGAAATGTCCATGCAGGATCAACGTTCCCAGCGATTCAGGGGGCTTCCATGACAACCATGTCCTCACAGCCCAACTCCCTTGTTACAGGGAGTTTTCCTGCCGAGGATGAGCAGCACAGTCAGCCTGTGAGCCCCCAAGGTCTGCACTACCTCCACTCTGCATACCGAGTTGGTAAGGACAGCCAAGTGGGTTTCTATGGCCCCTTCTCAAGGGCTTCAGGGCAGGGTTGCAGGCAATTTGCTGCTGCACCTGTTGGGGGTGATGGCATCTTAGGTACATGGGGAAAGCAAGTCCATGATAGTATGTGGAGGCTAAAAATGGAGGCAAAGTAATAGAAGATCGAACAGCTGCTGTTGAGGGCTGTCAGAATAGAAGAGAAAGCTACGTGGGTTAGAGCTGGGAAGAGTCTTGCCTTTCAGCAGGTGTATGTAAAGGAGTCTGGATAGGGCCCTAAGGATATGACTGAAAAATGAGCAGCTCCTGAATGGTTAAGGCACACCTCTAGTTTAATAATACCATAATATTCAGAGGCACTCAGGGATGTGCCCTATGCCTCTCCAGCTAGGTGATTGAAGACTGACATGGAGGAAACTTCAGTTTCTTTGAGAGTTAGCCAGAAAGGGGTGCAGATGTCATAGGAGACATTGCAGTGGTAAGTGGTAAGCTGTGAAAGGCATTTAATAGCCTCAGTAATAGAGAAGTGGGGGTGGGAAAGAGGGTCTGGAAGATGAAGGCATAGCACCTGTTGGTATTTTAGAAGTGTTTAAATGGGAGGATTTGCCTGAAGAACTTTAATAGCGTGAGTAACATCTTTTTAGTTTGGCAATACTGCAGCTCAGAGTTGGCCTGTTGTCTTTGCAGAGGGGTAGGTTTGTTTGGGTAGCCTCTCTGTTGCGAAATTTAGAGCAAATGTGTTGCTTTCAAGACACCTCCTGTAGTGCAGCCTTTGGGGCTATCTCACTGACCCTGCTGTAGATGCTTAATGAAGTATCTCTTTGTAGCTCTTATGAGCTGTGCAGATTTCCCAGCCTGGAGCAGCAGATCCAGATTTTCTTGCAAATACTTCCTGCAGTGACAGGCTCCAAGATGGGCGTTTTGTGTCTCTCTGGACTCTTTGCAGCTAGGGAATTTTCTGCTGATGAAAGGCAGGCCAATCAGGTTGCATTGCAGTGAGTGAAATGCTAGACTGAGTCTTACTGGGCAGAAGTGCTGCTTGACTGTGGCTGCCCCTTTCTCACAGGGATGCTGGCTCTGGAGATGCTTGGCCGAAGAGCTCACAACGACCACCCCAACAACTTCTCCCGCAGCCCACCCTACACAGAGGATGTAAAATGGCTCCTTGGGTTAGCTGCAAAGTTAGGTAAGGCTCAGAGCAGTACTTCATCAGAAATCCACTTGCTGGGATTTGGACCATGGTGGGAAAAAGCTCTTCAAAGAGTGAAACTTCAAAGAGTGGGTGAGCCTGATATCCAGTCCCATTTCTGAGAATGTTTCAGAAGATTCCAGCTGCTCTTTCATCCAGGCAGTTGTCACATTTCTGGGTTCTGTAGGCATGCTGCTGAATTTTGAGGCACTAGATGAAGTGCATGGGGTTGGACAGGGCTCAGAGCTTGTATCTCTTCCATTCTATAACAGTAATTCTTTCTTGTAGGTGTTCCTCTTTCTTACGTATGTTTACAGCTTCTGTGAAGGCCTTTTATAGCAGTAGGTGCTCAAGCCACCAGTTGATTGGGGTTTTGGTTTTTGTTGTTACTTCCACTTTGCTCTTGGATCTTTTTTGTCAGTTCATGTTTTCAGTTCTTTTGTAAGTGGTAGGAACTTCAAAGAAACCAACCTTTCATGAACAACCTGTCTAGTGGCATGGCTTCTGCTGCTGCTGCTGGGGGATCAGCACTGCAGGCGGTGGTGGGGAAGCTTGACTATCTCCAGCCTCCCTGAGGCCTCAGTGCTGGGGTATCTAGGTGCTTCCTAGAAGGGGCAGTCAAGAAGCAGTGGGAGGAGGTGCAGTGTATCCTTGCCTCTATAGTTATCTTTACCACATCAGTTTTCTTTCATATCCACTTGAAATAGACAGGTGGACATGGGAAATACCAGTCACTGAGGTGGTACCTGGTATCTACTCAGACCTGATGGATATTGCAGGATGATCTCTTGTCCCCATGCATTTGCTAGACTGTCTCCCTCAAGCCTGCTGGAGGATACATTACACTGAGAAGAAGGTGCTCCAAATCCAGGTTCTTGCTGGGAAGTAGCTGGTATCTTACCTTAACACTGTTCTGACTTCTCCTTCCTGTTCAGGTGTAAACTACGTGCATCAGTTTTGCGTTGGCGCAGCCAAGGGGGTGCTGAGCCCTTTTGTGCTCCAGGAGATCATCATGGAAGCTCTACAGAGGCTCAACCCTGCCCACGTGCACAACCACCTGCGCACCCCAGCCTTCCACCAGTTGGTGCAGAGGTGCCAGCAGGCATATATGCAGGTAATGTGTGGCCTGCCTTCTTGCCTGTCAAAGCTTCCTTGCCTGCATGTACTGTTTGTGTGTGCATGTGCAGAGAAAGGATCTTGTGTACTGGTAACTGAACTGGTCCATTGCCTGATGCATCCATCTCCCTCAGAAGGGATGAGAAAAGGCATCAAATGTCAATATGGAGATTGCATGCAAACAGCCTCATTGTACTGCTTCTTCCAAGGCCTCTTGTCCCTGTGGTCTCTGTGAAGGATGGGGTGGTTCTATGTTCCCTGTCCTCTTTCTTCCTCACTCCAAATGCTACCCATACCGTTTAACTTCTGTACTTTTATTTCTCTGTGCTTTCAAGCCCCCTGTCCACCTCTCTTCATAGCCCTTTTTTTTCCCTTTCCTTGTTTGTAACCTGTCTTCCCCTGGTTGTGAAGCCTGGGCTGTGTGCCCAGGCTGGTGCCAGGCTAGTGCCAGTGCTGGCACTAATAGTGGAGGTGGCTTGGTCAGCTGCCAGTACAGATGAGATATGCTGGGATTTATTGAAACCAGGACAAATGTTTAGGCCAGGTTGGACAGAGCCTTGGGTGACATGGTTTAGTGGGAGGTGTCCCTGCCCATGGTAGGGGAGTTGGAACTAGATGATCTTAAGGTCCTTTCCAACTTTTAACTTTTCTGTGATTCTATGTTGAAAAGTGTCATATGTTCCCTAAAACAGTGTAGACAGGACACCCCACCTGTACATGGTTCTCTTGAATAAATGACCAGAAGGGTGGTTCTGCAGATGTGTTGCCCAGGTTGGATTAGATGATACTTAGGAGAGATGAGAGCTTCTTCACTTGAGCTCAAAAGCTGGTCATGCAGTTCTGGGGCCTTAGTTTAGAAGCTGATGGAAGTGACAGTGTGAAGCCTAGTGATAATTTACAGCAAGTTAGTGTAAGCCCAGCAGTGAATGTGCTGGGTTCCTATGTTCTGTTCCCTGCAGAATGAAAGGTTTGAGGGTTAGATGCTAATGGATGGTGGGGTAGAGCATTAGTTGGCCCTTTTGTGCTGTGCACTGGCCCAATTCAGTGCTCATAAAGGAGAGAACACCTGCTGATGCTGTGGAGTGCATTTTGGTGCTCTGAGGGAACCTTTAGCTTGTCTGTGTTTACATTGTAAGATATGGCACTGCTGTCTTTTAAGTTGGCTGTCCTCTGTTAGAGCCTCTGAGTCTTGGGACCTCTCATGGGGTAACAGGATCATGTGATATTGAGTTTGACTGTCAGAGAATGAGGGTGATGAGCAAACACCTAAATGCTCTTTCCTTGTTCCCATCCAGTACATCCATCATCGTCTGATCCATCTCACTCCAGCTGACTACGATGACTTTGTGAATGCCATCCGCAGCGCCAGAAGCGCCTTCTGCCTGACTCCCATGGGCATGATGCAGTTCAATGATATTCTCCAGAACTTAAAGCGCAGCAAGCAGACAAAGGAGCTGTGGCAAAGGGTCTCTCTGGAAATGACCACCTTCTCGCCATGACAGCAGGCGGAGCTCCATGGACACACAGCCCTTTGTCCCGCATAGTTGTAGTTCCATTTACACCATCCTTCCTTCTGGTGTCTTTTTTATTTTAGATTTAACTTGTTGGAAACCACTGATCTGATGTATTTATACCATGACATTCCTCTCCAGCACTGTTGCGTGTTGGCGCTCCGCTTGCTCGCTCTTCCTCCTCCTCCTCAGTGGGTTGCAGGCTTCAGAAGCATCAGGAAACAAGAAGGAAGTTGAGCTGGCTGCCCTGTGGTGTAGTCACTGCTTTTTTCCCAGAGCCCCTGAAGGCTGTCCTGCGAGCAGTTTGCAGTGTGAACACGCACGTGTTAGGGGGGCGGGGGATTCTGTCTTAAGTATTTATTTTGGCATTTATAAATATGTAAACTTTTTTTTGTATGGGCTTCTCTTACTCCACATACCACCTCCTTTTGGGAGAGGCTGGGACTGCTCTGCACAGCCAGCCATGCTCCCTTCATTCCTTTCAGCGCCTCCTGCTGAGAGAAGCTCAGACTTGGAATAGCAGGACCAGGGCCACCTCTGCAGCTTTCTGCAGCAGCTGCTGAGGGCAGAGGCTGGAGCTTGGGCAGTCAGAGTCATGACTGCGCTGAGCTGCCTGGAGACTGCTGGAAGTGCTTGGGCTCTTTCTCAGGAGCGTCCCTCATTGGGCACCGCTGGCTCATAGGATGTTTTGTTTGGAGTTGTACAATCGTGTTTCTTTTTGCTGGGGTATTACTCTCCTGTAATCAATTTCTTATCCCTTGTCTCCTCTTGTTTCCTGATTAAACACTCGTTTTCTTAGACTGACTCTCTCTTCTCTCTGCTATGATGTTGACAGTCTTTGATGTTGCTGACCAGCTTGTGTCAGTGGGAGCTTCTGTGATCTCTGGTAGATAGCTGTCCTGCCTTGGGGGACAGCAGCCCAGGCCGGAGCTTTTACACAAGCTTGCCTGCTACTGCTCTGAGAATGAAATGCCTCTGCAGAGGCTGAGGTATGTGCGAACTGGGTCAAGTGATGGGTGTCAGGGCAGTTGGTGGAAGCTTGGGGTGTTCTACCTACACTTCTGCCAGCCAACAGGTTACTTTGCTGGTCTTCACACCAGTGGTATTCTGTGGAGATGCAGAGCTCTGTATTTTCAAAGTATCATGCAAAACAGTAGCTGTTCACCTTGATGTAATTGTTAAAGGTGTCTAGTGGCCTGCTCCCATGCATTTTGGGAGATGTTTGCTGGACTGTGCAAGACATCCAGTAGGGACACAGCACTGTGGAAAATTAGTTTTAGAAAGCTTTTATTTTTATGCCAAGGAAGTCAGAAAGGCTCCTGCCATTTGTAAGCATAGGAGCACATAAATTTCAGGGCTTTTAAAACTAGAAGTCAGGTGACTGATGGATGTTAAGAATCCAATTTCTCAGGAGTAATGTATTTTGCTTCTTCCTTGGGTTTGGCTAATGAGAGTGGGGAGCTTTTATTTTCTATAAGTTAGAAATATGTGCCTGTTTGATATTTTCATTGATAGTCTTAAAAATGAACTAACTCATAGGCACAGGGTAAAACAGATGAACAGGCTGCTTTGGTTTGACTAAGATCTCCTTACAGCTCCTTGTATTCTTCCATGAGGTATCTAGTTACATGCCAATTATAAATCATAGATTCATAAAATGAAGATGTTTGTAAAAATGTGTTAAGTTTTGTGGCTTTTAGACTAAACAATGTTGATTATGAGCTGCCTGTTACTGGGCAAAACTCCTGCATTTGGCTGAAGAGCACAGCCTGATTTCTGGAAGGTTTGGGTTCCTGAAGCACTTTCTGTACTTTGTGGTTCTTACATGTTCAGGACTGGGAAGGGAGTTTGGAGAAAAATTAGTTTTCTAATAAAGTTTTATCTTTTCCTTTCTACTGCTTGTAGGAAAAAATTTGGGGAAGAGAAAGCAGCATCTTCTAGAATGAAAGAAGCAGAAGAGAAATGGGCAAAAGAGGTGAATGTGTTGAGTATCAGGAGCCAAAGTGACTGTTGCTGCATTGAGGATTTGGATTGCATAGGGAAATGAGATGGTAGAGCTTTATCTGTGGTGTCTATTAGAAGATTACACTTAGACTCTGAGCAGGCAAGTTTTCAGACCACTGTAGTTAAACACCAGGAGCATGAGAGCAGTGTCACCAGTATCTTTGTATAGGAAAAATGCAGTGGAGCTGCTTACCATGAGGGTTAGAAGGGACTTTATCTGGAAGTGTGCTTTCTGTCATTCTGTGTAGACGCCATGAAGACAGTAAGAAAAAAGAAATCACAATGCCTATTTTCTTTCACTGTGCTCAGTACTTTCTCTGTTTGGTTATTTTGCCCATTCTAGTCCTCATACAGATTTGTACTACTTTCATATGACAGACCCTGTCAGAGTTGTCTTCCAGCAGCTGCAGAGTCCAGACAGAGGAAGAGCCAGGGAATCTCACCGCAAGCTGACACTGACTGAACAAGCAGCTCAGTGGTATGAGACACAGGTCAGTAGTTTCAGACATTTCCGGTCTTTTCTCTGAAAGGAAGAGTTTGCTCAGGGTGAGCAAACAGAGATGGGAACTGTGTGGAGTTGCTGCTTCCAGAACACACTTTCAGTCTTGGATTTCTGTATCTCTTGTTGTTCCTGAGCTGTACCCTATGGAAATGTATCTGAGCAAGGAAGGGAGAAAGGAGAAAGTGAGACAGGAGATGATGATGGATTTTCTTGGTATGTGGCTGGGAGGTCCTTCAGGTATTTTTCCCTTATAAGAGATAAGATGAGCCCTGGTGCCCCTCAGAAGCACTCATTTACTATTAAAGCAGAGAAATTATTACCCAGTTAGTCTTGTTAGTTTGTTCCCTATTCCAGCAGCAAGGGAAATACTTAGGCTCAGAGGTTCCAAAAGGACATTTCAGCAGAAGGCCTATAAAAAAAGCAGAGGTTGTAGCCAACTCAAATTTCCTTTGACTTTCAGTTAACACATGGGGTTTTTTCACTTACAGTAAATGTTCTCTAGGTCCTTGCTGTTACCAGCAACACATGAAGTGGCTGCAGTTAAGGCCAGCTGCCACAGCAGTTGGATGCTTTAGAGCTCTTCCAGTGTAGAAATGATTTCACGTAGCTGAGAAGCTGTTTTCTTTGGTGGCTCTCACCTTTCCCCAGGCTGGGCAGCAAATGCTGAGTTCAGTCAGTACTAAGAGCTACAGGTGTTTGTCTGGATAGGGCCTGGCACCTACATGTACTCATGATATTCTGTGATGGGAGGCCTTGCAATGGGTTATTGTCATGTTTGGTGAAGTCTAATTCCTTGAAGGAATTAGACTGTTCCTTGAAGGCAGGTTGAATGAGGTCTTTAGAGTATGCTTCTACTGTGTCCTCTGCTCACAATGACATGCTTCACTTGCCACACTTGTTTCCTGTTGTGACCGCATGAAATATACCTTTTAGCTGTTAATCTCTGGAAATAACAGCTCATTTCAGTGGGGAGTTGGAGTCGGATTTGTACAGGTACAGGTGAAACCAGCTGAGAATTGGCTGATGTCTTAACTGCAAGATACCTGCAGGCCATTTTTCACTGCCCTTCTAGTGTTAAAGATCAAACTACTTAATAGTCCTAATTAGGGCAGCATGCTAAGGGCAGCCTTGAGCTCTGACTTAACCCACTGTCTGCACTTGAAGTTTTGCAGGTATGTCAGCTAACAACCTGGCAAGGGGCATAGATGTGCATTTTGATGCTTGGTCCAAGGGTCAGTACATGCAGGTGAAAGCAGATGGTGTTCCAGTTTTAGGATACTTAGAAGCAACTCCCTAAAGACAGAGATTCCTTCTGCATATATAATGGAGGCCATGCATCAAGAAATGTAGGGGAGAAGGTGTGAAAGTTTAAGGTGAGGGATATTCTAAGTGAAAGGGCCTTTTTCCCACCCTCCCCTGAGGGTGACAGTGGGTGGCCATTGTCTTTACCCCTTGCCTGTGTGCAGTCTCGTCCTGTATCTGGCACAGCAGCATTTCTCAGACTTAAACTGTTGATCCCTGCATAGTTTCTGAGTGTTTAGGGGTAAAATCTTGGCATTAGTGTAGTTGGAAGACATGCCAAGATTGCACTTTGGTTATTTGGCTTGTCAGAAGGAATAGTGTGATTTCTTTGCTCTTACAGAATTGATAAAATAAAGGTTTTGGTCATAGCAAGCCTCATTACTTGGAAAACATCTTGTGCTGTTGATGGTAACCTTTTTCTGTGTAGATCAGGCATGCCAACCTCTGTGAGGGCCGTCTCCTCTCTTCCCTCTCCAGACATGTTCACCTACAGCCACCTTTCTTGCAGATGAAAGTTTTCCTTTGTAAGCACTTTCCATGTCAGCAGAACAGTATTTGTCTTTGGACTTCAGTGTCCTTACAGCCCACGAACAAGCTTAGTTGGAGTTCTCAGCTGATGAAACAAGATGCTTAGCAACAGGTATGTCTGGAGTTAGCTGTCTAGTTTTGTTTACCGTCATTAATATTTATTTAGGGTATGTATTTTCCTGCTCTAAAAGCCCATTCAGAAATAGCCTCCTGGAGAGTTTTTGAGCCTAAACTGGTTTTAAAGTCATTGTGTGGGTTTGTTTGTTATCAAGCCTAGCACTGTTGTATTTAGGAATAGAATACAGGCTTTTACTTTCCCTGCTTGTTTAGCACTAGCTTAGGTATTGCTACACAGTGCTGTTGTGCACTGTGCCTTGAAAGCCCCAGCCCGTGGAAATGGAGTAAGCATTGAAGTTTCTCCATGAAGCTTATCACCACCTCCTGGTATAAGTCAGTCAGCTGTAACATGATGTAAGTTTGAAATCATTGTCTGTCATGGTTGGGAAAGTTGTTTTTCTTACCCAGACATTGAGAGGATGACAAGGGTATTAAAATGAATTTCCTAGGATGCATCTGGGGGAGTGTGCCAAAACAGGGAAGTGCTCAGTCTGCTACTGAGGTTGGCAGGCTGGGCCATGAGGATGGCTCAGCATTTGTTGATGACCGTGACTGTTGTATGACTTTGCTTTTAAGCTCTCCTGATGGAGTGAGCAGCTCTCAACTACAGTTTATTTAGACTGGTTTGTGTTTTCTCTTTCTTTGCCTGAATATAAAAGTGTCCTGTGCCATGATTATGGTAAGGAGGGGCTTTCTTAAACTGTACTTTTTAAGGGTTGGGTTTTGGTTTTTCATTATTGTTTTTTTCAAACTACCTCCCATCTCACTATCCCTCCACCCCCACCATAATTCAGATGTGGCTTCTGAACTTATTTCTGCTTCCTGCTTCCATTTTAAGGGTACTCGCACCTGGGGCAGGGCAGTGGAGGCACCTGTTCAAGAGTAGCATTAACCTGTGAAAGCTGGACATGCAGCTTGGGGCTGTTCTGTGACAGGGTTTTGACTTGAGCCTATGCTGAGTTAATGCTCTTTCTCAGGGTAATGTCCAAGTGTTTCATGTGCTGTCAGAAGGTCCCTTTGCTCTATAGCACTTCTTGTTGGTAGAGACAGTGACTGTGATCTGTGAATGACTTTCTTTTCCTTTATGGTAGCACTTGCTTAATTAATTAATCAACAGGGACTGTGTCCCCACTATCTCCTTCCATGTTGTGGTTTACTTTACCTTACCTCTTTTAAGTCAAGTCTGTCAGGAATTTTGGGGCTTAAAGGGCAGCTGTTGAGCCTTAGCGTCAACACGGTGGCGTTGTAATTCCAGAAACACACGTTTTCCAGTGACTTGAGGGGTTCTGAGTCCTGTCTGATTTATGATCCTCTGTTACCTACTATATATGAAATGACCATAAGCCAGGTTTCAGACTCTTGGGGCACCATTATGGACATCCTGGTGTACAGGCATTTTGGAGAGACTCTAGAGTCAATAAGACTATACAGATGAAAATGGGGAAGAAATTGAGTCTTGGAAGAAAACCACTCATTCTTTAAAGCCAAAACAAGATAAATACATTTCTACATAGCTCTCAAGAGCAGTGGCAATGAGTGTTGGGAATAAGTTTCTGGTAGCAAAACAAGCTTGCAGATTGTTTCTCAGAGGCCAGCATTAGTTCCTAATCTTAACAATGTGCAGTGTTTATGCTTTTTTCTTTTTTTCCCACCGCCACAAGCCTTTAAGAATAAGGAGAAAGAAAAAAAAAAACTGTAGGTAAAGCCCTGATGACTGGAGAGGGAGGTACCAGTGCTCAATCCGTATCCTACAATGTAATGGGAGATGATACTCCTGGCTTGAGGCAGCCTGCTGAAAGCACTTGTGTTAGTTGCTGCTGTCTTGGTGCCTTCCTCACAGCTGCACCATGTCAGCTGGGAGACACTCAGGATTCAGCAGGAGGGATGAACATATTTGAGATTAATTTGGCATGTTCAGACCTGCTTGTCATAGGTTTTCTTGCCATGTTACTACTGGTACAGCAGAATGACCAGCAAGAAATCAGAGGATTCTCTTACCAAATGTGAGGGCTGAAAAACAACAAGATGAGTTTGAGGAAGCTGCTATTAGAGTCACAGAGCTTGATTCGTTTGTCATTGACTTCCAGGGGCTGCAGGCTTCTGCCAGGAATATGTGCCTTTGCAGTGCTATCATCAATGGAAAACTGCAGTTTTAAGCAAAGAGATTTTAATGTAGTCAATGCAGGCTGCCACCTACAGAGAAATGCTTCCAGTTTCCCTAAAAGGTCTTTTCCCTGTAACTGAGAGTTGTATCAGTACTTCCTGTACCTAGTAGAAAATGGTAACAGCCTACTTCTATATATCTTCCTGACTGAATTCCAAAGGCTGTGTGTGTGTAGAAGTTCCAGCCCCACATGCTGAGCATTCTTTTCTGAGGTTGGTATGTATATACGTCTGCTGATGGCTTTCTTTTAAAAAGAAAGAGAGTTGCTTGTTCTTGCCAGTTCTCACCTTCTGTTTACCTTTCTGGTTCTGAAGAGTGACTTTTCTGATGCCTGGTCAAATCCCTTTTTCAGTAGGTTGGTTTCCTATGCATCAGACTGAAGAGTATATTCAATAAATTAAAAAAAAAGTTCAGGTAACATTTTGTGCTTATTGTTTTCCTTGTATTAGATGTCAGCTGCTTACCGTGAAGTTCTGTTGCTAAATATTTAGGTAAGAAAGGTAAGAAGATGAGGTTTATTTCCTCTGTCTAAGTGTGAAGGTCTGTAATGTGTCTGTAGCAAATGGGAAGTATCTAGTAACACGTTTATCTCACCAGAAAAGATGGGTTTTGTTGGCTTTTTTGATATCACTGAGATTCTGATATTATAAAAGCTTCTTGTAGGAGGGGGTGTGTGTTTCCACAGCTTTGAAGAGATGTCTGGAAAGAGGGTACCTTCTGCAGCAGTGTGCTGTCAGAGGGAGTTACTAGATTTGAAAATGACTCTTCATCAGCCAAATCAGGTAAGGACATCCTGCGTTTGCATCTGACCACAGCAGGTGATTTGTTTGCCATTAACTTAAGGAGTAAGAACTAGCATAGCATTGAAATGAAGCTATACAGCTAGAAAGAATTAATAATGAGAATAAACAGCTGCCCTTTGCTGCCTTGAGTGAGTGCCTATCACCAGTCAACTAACCCTGACATTTACTGAGCCCCTCCCAGTGTCTATTCCTGGTACCTCAATGATTTTTTTAATGTTTAAATCCATTTCCACATAGTCCAAGGTAAAGCACAAAGTAATTGTGTACATTAAGGAAATGACAACGTGTAATGGATTAAGAGCAGGAAAGTGTGTTTAATGGAGCATCAGTAGCACTGGTGCTGGGATCCTCCTCCGCCTGAGACACCGTGTAAAATCAGCTGCTCTGCTGTGGCTGCGTTTGTTTGTCTCTGAAGTGCTCAGTGAAGTGAGGGCTGTAAGGCTGTTTTACAATGCTCTTACACCCGAGACTAAACAATATTTTGCTTCCGGTTCAGTGTAAGGTTATGTATTAGTGTAGGTCTGCTTGTGGGCTCTCTAATTACAGGCTGCGTGCTGTGCCAGTATCTGCAAGCCTACAGGTACTCCTGTGCTGTTACAGATGTAAGTTAAACACCTCTGTTGACCTCCCAAGTATCAGCTCTAAGACCTGGAGTGTTTCAGTTTTTCTTACCCTTGTACCAGCTATGGGTCCATGACATCACTCCAAATCATAACAAAGAAGAAAAATAAGTAGTACATTTATTGAATCTCCACTTACTACTACTTCTAGCTTTTATTCAGACACTTGTGCTCAGCTTCGAGAGCCAAGAATTTCTTCATTATCATTCAATGTGAATGATGCTATACATGAATCCAGTGCAGGAAGTCGGGCTCTTCTCTCTAAGAGGAGTGAGAGAGGGGTTTCTAGTCTTTCTGTCCTTTTTTTGGCTGCACAAAATAACCCTTTCCAAGGGCACATGAAATAAAATACTATATTGCATACTATATACATTTACATACAACGGTAAATGCACCATTCATTCAGAAATACACAATACCTAAGGCTCAATGGAAAAGCTTGGTTGAAGCAACTTCTCTCTGAGTAGGAGAAAAGGAGCTTGTGACAGGTCGTGAAAGTTTCCATACTTTGCATTCATATGGATCCTGCCCCTCTGTTCTCAGGAACCGCAGCAGACTCCAAGGACCGTCTGTGCCCAGGAGGGAGGGACGATGGCCCACATAGCTCCAAAGCCCATGGCTCAGTGACAGAAAACAAGTACGACCGTGACAGAGGATTTCCTCAGAGAACAATTATCCAGCAACTGCAGGAGGGGGCAAAGCACCGTCGTGCACTTACTTGACTCTGCAGTAGTAAACTAAACAGCCCCTTTTGGACACTGAAAAATGCTTCTAACTCCAAGTCTTCTGAATGATACTTTTAACTGTATTTTACTTTCCTCCTTGGATTGTTGGATTGCATGGGGATTAAGCAGGTGCTATCAGCACAGGCTGGTAGGAATGCTGGAGCTCTTGGAAAGAGACAAATACCTGTTGGTTTTGGGTTTTTTTTTTTAAGCTGATCAGACATGGGGAACTGAATTGTCTGCTTTCAGCTGTATCAGCCTTATTTGACAGTACCTGAGCTTTGCCTCTCCCAGCTGCTGTGCTGCACTAACACATGCCTCCAAAGTGCCCAAAGGGACATACTGCTCCTTGGTTATCTTTTGAAACATCTAAAGTCCCTGCAGAGAAGTACTCACAAAGCTGCCATATGTGGCATGGCAACCTTTTCCCTAAGATAACAAATCAATTTGGCGGCAGTAGCCACAGCTTTGCCTTTCCTCCTACTACCCACTGAGCACAGTCACTGGACGCTATCAGACTGACAATGCTGCAGGTAAGGAGAGGCAAATCTTAGATCTGTTACATCTGTCTCCATGGAAGTGCGGTCTCCATCAGCCACACACAGTAGCACTGTAACTCATGATCATGGCCACCGTACTCCGCATGGGGAGGAACAAGGTGCTCTTGTACCTTGCTGTTGCCAAATAGACTTGTAGTCTATTTACAAGCTGGGGCTCACTGGACTAGATTCCCCCTTCTATTAAGCTGCTGCTTTTTTCACAGCAGTGGGCTGAATAGCTCACCTCTTACGTCTTTACTTCTGGACTCAGAGGCGTAACACATCAACCCTCCAGCTACTGCCTGTTTCATATACTTAGAGGAGTATTTTAAACATAAAGTGTTTACGGTGCTCTCTCCCCTGCTCAAAAGTAGGGCAGGCATTCCAAAGCCTTCCTGTAAGTAAAAGTCAAAAGTGTAACACACCATTAATACTCAAGAATGTGACTTGCACTCTCCATCCCAGGGCAGTGTCAGAGGCAGCAGCCATTCCCAATGGTGGGGAAAGACTCCACATGCACATTCTCTGCTCCTGCTCATTTGTCGAGTTATTTTGGCTTGACAATAGATGGCATCATAGCACACGCTGGAGCACCACACATCCCAATGGCACTGGGGGCAAGGGAGTCCCTCTCAGCTCCAGCTGGAGTTCTGCAGTTCCTCTCGGAGCCATGTTGGAAGGGGTTGCCCAAGTCTGTTCATCAGCTTGGATAATTCAATGTTGTGCTCGTGGTAGAAGTCTCTTAGGAACAGCCGTGACTGTGGAAAACACAGACCACATTAGTGGAAAATGTTACCCTGGACACATGCTCTGTAGGTCATCTAGGACACAGATGGTAGGAAAATCCAGGTTGGGTTGCTGGGATGTTCTACATCTCTTGCTGCCAGCAGATTTGAGACAGTTACTTACCAAGGAATCCATATCAGGGTATTTTCTTCCTTTACTCTTTCCTAGGCATTTAGTCTTTCCTCCATCTAGCAGCTGGCACCAAAATCCTTTTGCTTCATCAAATCTGAAAAGGACATTTGTCTCTAAATGATACAGCCATATGCCCAATTAGCAGCAGCAGAAATTAAGTAACTTCTTAAGTATTTCCCATTTCAGTGTTTTACAAATAGGGTTTGGGTTTTATTTACTTATTTGTTTGTGGTATTGCTTCCTTTTTTTTGGCATTTGACTACTTTGACAAGAAATCCATCCCAACTGTGACTGTCTCAGCTTTATGCACATTTCAGAGTCAACGTAGTGTTAACAGTATTTGTCTGTTAAGACTGAGGGGAGGAATAATAATGTTTTAGTGCATGTAAATTCTTTTAAATCTCCTCATTATAATTGAGAAGTATTAGAACCACCTCCTCCCCACCCCCCCAAGCATTTAAAAAGTCAGTGTTTCTTTTCTCATTAAAACACAGGTATAAGGCAATGCTGGGAACAGTGTCTGAGTCTGGCCTGGCCTGGCCCCTCAGATGGCCAAGGGGGAGAGCTTGAGGTTTGAGCAAGGCCCACTGCCAAACTCTGAGGTGAGCTGACCCTGGCTAAAGGGTACCAGACAGTACCATGATTCTAAATAGTCCATTTACTATCACCACAAGTGCTCCAGAGCAAGTAAGGCTGTCAAATAATCTGACATTTCTAAAGCTGCCCTTCCCTGGGGAACATGTGCCATCCCTTTGAAAAGACCTGTAGGAGGAGAACCGAATTGGTTCTCCTCTCTTACTGTTAAAGGGCAATTGCCATATGCCTACACACACGCACACCACCCACCATCCTCAACGAGCAGAGATGTGAAAACACAGGTTTCAGCTGCAAAGAACTATATTCAGGTTCTCCACTGAAGACTTTCAACTAGCACTTAATCTATTCAGATGAACTGCACTTGCAGTATGGGCAAGATCACAGTAATGGCTGAGTAACATCCTTCAGCCTATTAGCAGTGGGGTAGTGCCTCCACTAACACTTCCTCAGATAGCTCTGAGCACCTGTCAAGACCATGTCTTCTGTAATAATAGACTCACTATTTCAGAACTGTGCCATGTGTCCCTAAGCTCCATCTGGTTGCAGATACGAGCAGCTTGTCACACATTTTTAATCTACCTCCTCTACTTTCTGTCGGATGTAACACAAAGCATAAGGAATGCTAATAATTCCAGCACCTTTTCTGAAACCATGCAGACTAAATGGAAAACGTCATAGTTACTGCTGTGAGCAACTTCATGCTTCTCTGTGACAATGACAAAAACCCACCCCTTTCCCTATAATTTCTTGAAAGGCCAAGCTGTGATTTCAGTCTCAGCATCTCATGCTATCTGAACCTAATTTTAGGGTTAGCCATACCTCTGAAACCATAGCAGGTCCTGTAGTCTTTTAAGTCTTGTATACTTCAAGGTAAGTATTCTTATAAACAAGTGTTTATTAGTATCACAGTTGGCAAAGGAAGCATCCTCCCAAAATGATTTCCCTACCTGAGGGCTTGGGTATAGTTGAACAGTGGTGTCACTCCCAAGAACTTCTGGATGTTGTCCATTACAGAGGCAGGATTGTGTCTCAGCTCCTGACCATCCACAATGAGAAGCTGAAAAGACAGCAGCCACTTTAGCCTCTGACAGCCTGTGCTGAATGACACCCGTGAGCTTCCTGGATATCAAACTGCCCCTGGCCTTTGTGCGTGTGAGTAAAGGCTGCCAAAAAAGCCGGTTTGTTCTAGAGTAACACAGTGAGGTGACGTGGCCCATTTGTCACCACAGATAGATAGATAAGTTATAATACAGGCCACAAGTACCATAAAACAGTAGATCTTGACAGGCTTTGCTTAATAAACTTGCCTTTGGCTAACCCCCTGTAACTAAGCACTAAGGCCCAGCAGTAGCACAATTTGCAGACTGTCTTTGGACAGTCATATGTCCTTTTTAGATGCCAGAAGCCATTGTGCTAAATATTCTTCTCTAATCTCTGAGTATTCTGCTACATGTGTGATAAACAATAATGAACAACATTTGTGCTAATAAATTACCCATTTCAAAGAACAGAATTAAAAAATAGACATGTGAACTCTGTTCTGGGGAAGGTCAGAGACCTGACCCAGAATAAGTGCACGGATGGTGTGTCTGGCTCTACCATTCCTCACAGCAGTGACCTCCAGAAATAGCAGGGCAATGAGATGTAAGTCCAAGAATGTTTTCCCACGTCTCTTTTAGTCTTGGCAGATCCGTCACGTACAGTTTAGGCTGCTGCTCTGGCAGAGAATAACAAACTAAATGGGCTTATAAACCTTTGCTGGATTATAGACTGTCTGAGGATAACCCCAGCAGCCAAAAGAAAGAAACATATTCTGACTCACACTGTATTAGACAGTTTATAAATTTCTTTTGAATTTAGAGACAGTAACGTTCTCTATTATCTATTAATGGACGTTTTGCAAATTTATACACAAAACGTAGAATCCTGACACCTCTGCAGTGAAATTCCCCTTCAGCAGGCAGCTAAAGACTTTACAACACAGGAACTAAGAAGTGGCAGAGACACAGAGCCTCTCTTTAAAGCAGTGAAACTGCAGCAAGTAGCTGAGTGCCTACTGGGCCTGAAGAGAGTCTCTGGCCAACGTGAAAGGAAGGGAGCACCAACATTGCTGAACTTCTCAATACTTTGGAGCTCTCCAGGAGATCACAGTATCCTTCTGCACCCATTTACTTTTACAAACACAGTAAGGTGGAAAATTGGAGTTTTCAAGCCTGATTTTCTTATTACCTTATAATAGGAGGAAGCAAGTGGTGGCTTTTGCTCCAGAAGACAAGACAGGAGGTCACATGAAAACAATGGGCTGGAGTGAGTGGGTAGCTGAAGCATACACACATGTAACAGTTTGTTCTCTACATTAAACCTACAAAGGGCTCCACACAACAGCCTCTACTGCCAAGCCCCTTACCTGCCCAGAGGGGTAGTATGTTAGCCAGCGCTCTAGGTGAGCTGAGTACCAGCCAGGGAGCAGGCATCGGCTTTGCAGGTTGCGCAGTTCCTGAGGGGCCTGGGATTTTGCAGAGATCACTTGGTAGAAGGTGTAATTGAGTGCCACAGGGTCATTGTGAGCACGCTGGTGCTGGAAAACATAAGCTGAATTTAGGAGCAAGAACACAGAATTCCACCTTGTGCATCTCTCTGCAGACCCCACTGACTTGGCACAGCCACCCACCCATGCCTTTGTGTGTAACTGTCCACACTCTGCAGGCAGCCTGCCTCACGTCCCCTGGCCCCTCTAGGGAAATGGATCCACAGGGTTTCCACTTCACCCCACTGGAACACTGCTCTGGCCTTCACCCACAGAACAGCGCTGGGAAGTTACCTGGTACCATGAATAGGCTCGGTCAGCAGGGTTGATCAGAACAGTAATGATTTTGGCTCGAGGGAGCAGGGCTGCACCACGTTTTGGTACCACCTCTGTGTCAAAGTAATTGGCACTCTTCTCAAACATGAAGTCTGTGCTGGCATTGGAGGGGATGGGAAAGAATTCCATGTACCTGCCAAACAGATGGGACACTGGTGAGCAGCTCGGCCCAACAAAGAAATGGCACATGACAAAATGATGCCCTTGTGCCTCTTGAACTGCAGCTCCCCAGGAATGCAGTGAATGGGAAAATGGGCACAAGAGCTGGCAGAGGATAAAGTGTGATGGAGCACAACATAGAAAGTTGGAGATGATAAAAGAGCAAGAAAGTATTTTGCTGAGCGTGTGTTCCCCAAGTCTTTGGGCAGTGGAAGGAAAATGCTGAGGATAGGGTACTAGTTCTAATAGAAAAGAGATTTGGTCCCAAGAGTAAGGTGAGAATCAGCTGCCTGTTCTGCCACTGACTGGTTGTTTAAGCCTACCTAAACCTGTTTAAACCCATCTGACTCACGTGTCTCTCCGCCCATCTGTCCATAGCTGAGGAGCAGGGTAAAGAGCTCTGCCTCACAGGAGCTCACATGGTAACTAAGGCATCTGAGTAAGGCAGAGGGCAATGTGTGGGACGTGGCACTGTAAAGTACTAGAAGACAGGTCTGTTGAAATTTAAGCTATACAACTAACTCAGATTCCATGCTAAACATAAAGATTCTTGCATGTGGTGCAACACTCCAGTCAAGTTGGATGACTTTTCCAGGAGTAATGCACATAAAAACCTATGCTTTCTAGGCCTGTCAGCTAGTGCAACAGTTCTGTAGTGCTTGACTCCTGTGAGCTTTGCTCAAGTACTAACCCCCTTGTGTTATCTTTTCAGCAGTCCTCTAAATGATCAGAGAAGTCAAAGTCTCCCAGAGCTCATGGGCAAAGAAATCCAGCAGCCAAATGTCTTGCTGCCACCCAGCTGCCCTCAGAGCCCATGCATGAGGGAGCACAGTGCCACAGTTGACCTGAAGTCAATGCCTTGAGCAAGAAACACCTTCGAAGTGTCTCTACCTGGAAACACAGTGGCAGAATTGCGCCATAGTGACACCAACAGGTGGAAACACATTAGCATACTTCTACACGTAAAGATCAAGGTATGCATGTGAACACTGGAGCCAATGTGAGGAATGCAGTGACGGCTGGAAGTCTGAAGAGCCCAGAACAGGAGGCAGGCTGTCCCCTCTGCACTGCCTCTTAACTCAGAAACCATAAGGGACTTTTAAATGAGTGCACTGTTGTCTGTTTTGCATGTCAAAGTAAAGACACCTCATGACAGCAGAGCATTTAAAGCTCTATCATGCCTACGAGTCTCCTGGTGAGCAGACAGTGAAATCAGAAGTTACCTGTCCTGGTACGAAGCAGTTGGGTTAGCAGGAAAACAGAGCACACACTGATCAATAGCTATGAAAATAACTGTTCAGAAATGGAGAAGCTATTACGGTGGCTAAGGCGGACATACAGAGAAACTCAGAAGAGAGCAACGTAACACGGGTGAACCTAGCACAGAAGAGCACATGTCAGGGTTCTTACCAGTCAATTCCTTTATGATAGTTGGGTCCATTAAAAAACTGGATCTCCTCGAAGGTGGATGGACTTGGGAAGTTACTAGTGACCGCTGGGTGCATGGTCAGGAAGAAGTGCACAGCTGTTGTGCCTGCAACAGGAACGAGATAATGGGACCTGGGTCACACATGAGACGTGGCTGAATGAAAAGCTTTACCAACATGGCAAAGCACAGCCCCACATGGGCACACTCCTACTACATGTGGCTAACCCACCCTTCACTCATGCAGGTTACAATAGTGGTGACACCAAGCACTGAGATTGAACCTGACTCAACAGTTCAATCCCATGGGTCAGCTCATGCAGCTGATTTAAATCGCCTCCTTAGCATGACAGCTGTCACCCATGTTGGCTACCCTCACTGGTGGCACAGCCACACTGTCATGAGGCCAAAGGCACACCTGCCAAACACAAAGTGTCCTGGGTACTGCAGGACAGTATCACATGTTTGGGAAGGAGGTGTGCTAGGGGCAACATTAGTGTCCTTGCATGAGAATTCAGCTAGAGATGCCTTGGCCTGCCTCTGCTGTAGATGTTTTTCCTTTTACTCAGCCAAACCCAATAATCCTGCTCAGCAAACAGCTGTAGCCTCCAGCAGGACAATAAATCAGCCAAGAGAGGGGTTTCTTACTGTGCCATTCCAAGCACCTTGGGCCATGATACAGAAGGGCTCATGCTGCACACACGCCAACAGAGGTTCACAGTGACAGAGGCAGGAGACAGCAATATGGCTGGGACAAGCTTCCTCCCAAGGCCAGGATCACTGCTTGCTGTGCGTGGTCGGTGGCTGCTGTTTCACTGGGCTACAGAGAAAGCCAAGGTTTGAAGAACTGGCTTTGGCTGAAGATTTTGTTCTCTTCAGCCTTGAAGGGACTCCTAGTACAGCATATACAGCCATATCGCTGCCAACCACAATGCCACAGCACTTAAGAGGTGGTGACAGAGGTCAGACAAAAGAGGATCTCTACCTCCCACTGACAGTGACATGGAGCATGCAGTGGGCACACAGATCTGTCGCAATAAAAGCACTAAGGGGCATTCACTGGAACCTTTGCCAAGTGCTTGTGTTTAGCCCTGCTGACAGCTTATGCTTGGGATACACTAAGAAAAGTCATAGTTTCTCTCAGCTTACCTGGAAAAGCCAAACCAGCTTTGCAGGTAAGGCTTTTCTCTGCAAATCAGGACTGAGCCAGCCACAGTGCCAGGGTGCAAAGTGCAGACAGGCTTGCCAGATTTAGGTTAGAGCAAATCTGAGATTCTCTGAAAAGTCCTCTGTGATCATTTGGCAGCTTGCAGAAAGGACAGCCATACAGAACTCCTACCCAGACCTTTCCAGCTCTCCTCTCTGGAGGAATGACACGGACGCTGCAATCTATCTTTAGATAAAGTATCCACATTACCGGTTTTCTGAGGTCCCACGATGAGGAACTTGGGGAGTCGATCACATGTTTTCTCTTTGGACCAGATATCCTTGTGCCTCTTATCATCACAGGGATTCTGCAGCACAAGTGATGGGATTAAGCATTACCACAGGAGCTAATGGAAAGGGGAGGAGAAGCTGGAAGGCCAGTCCTCTCAGGAAAATGCTATTAGCATATGAAGAACACTTCACAACCACACTGCTACGCTGCCAGTGTCACAAATACTTAACTAAAAACACAGGAACCTTTTCCAAAATCTCCAGGGTGACACCAGAGCCAAGGTCCCTCTGAGAGTGGCCTTGCCCCATGCAGTCATGCTGGCCTGGGCCACCATGATAGTACAGCTCAACATCTGTGAACTTCTGGCAGACAGACAACTCTATCACCTTCAGTTAATCTCATCTGCTCATTACCATGCCGAGAGCTGCTGCACTGGGATAAAATGGAATAACCATGTTTTAATTTAACGAACATGAATTCTGCAGTATGAGATTACTTTAAGATTAATCATATTAACAGCCTGCAAGCTCCTCCGGCACCAAGCAGGGTTCCTCCTTGCACACTTAACGTTTCACAGCAGCTTGCTCTAATTAATATAACTCTTTTAGTGACCCAAATGCCTGCAAGCCTGCTCCCCAGTCATTTCTGACAGCCATCCCTGACCCAAGCTCACACCATGATTGCGTCCTGCTGCTCCTACTCCCCATCCCTTCCACCCTGCAATTTGCCACTTACAGCCTCAAGCCACAAAGGTTAAACCTAAAAGCTTTCCTCATTACCCCTCTGTGCTCTGGATCAGCAGTCTTGCCACACTTTAAATGTGGGATATGCCTCTTCAAAAATCACCAGGAGCAGTTAAAGCTGCCTTCTCACCTGCCACAAGGGATTCTTCTCCTGAGGAAAGATTTCAAAGTACTTCTTTGCAAGTTGGACAGGGGGCAATGTCTGCAGGCGAAGGTTGGTCCAGCACTGCACAAACTTCACCAAGCTCTCAAAAGTGTACAGTCCCAGACGGTCATTCCCATAGTTGGACAGGTGGGTCATGAAGATGCTGATCTGAAAATAGGGAAGACATGGGATAAATCAGGTAACAGTATCATTCTTCTTAGCTCGATTCCACTGTCAGCAAGAGGCTGTTCGCATCTCAGACTGCTCTGGCTGTCTGGGTTGATGGATGTTCATCTGCCAGGATACAGCACTGCCTTGATGTAGAGCTTGCAAGACAGGAGGAACTCAGGAGAGGAGTTCACAGACCTCCCAGTAAACCCTGGGAATGTTGGTGGTTGAGTGGTAACTGAGCCCTGGATGTGAATGCAGAACAGTTTTAACATCCCAAATCAAATCAGAGACTCCCTCCTAGTCCAAACCTTGCAAATCTTTTATGGCAGAACAGGAGCTTCCCTTCCTCTCCCAGGGCACAATCAGAGCAAGCTCTCTAGCTGTGGTGAGCAGCCAGGAGAGCAGGGGACCAGGCCAGGGAGAGGAGCAGCATGCTGCAGGCCAGGGCACAATGGTGCAAGGACAGTTTTCGCACGAGTTATTTCTAGGCCCACAGCCTGTCAGCTTTAATTCACTTCAGAGCTGACATCTCAATCGTAAAGGAACAAGTGGCAATTTGCACTGTAAAATACACACAAACGTATCTGGGGATCTGAACAGGGGCTGCAAAGAGACACTGCACTAGGACACTGTCCTAGGAACAGACATCAGCTGATAAGGTTTTAGCTTGCAAGAGCCTTCAGCACAGGCAGCCCCTGAAAAATGTCCTGCCAAGCCTGAGGATGAAAACCCTTGGACAAAGTGGCACAGAACACCCATGGGAGCCTACCCAGCACTGCAGTGCTCAGGAGCTGGTGCGCTATCCCTGCCTTGCCAAGCCATCTCTCAAGCATTTCCCTCCTGTCTGTGTGTTTCAGTCCTTTAGCTTTTGGAAAGGAGTGCAAAAGACTATTGTCAGCTTGACTCTGGTGTGTGGCTTTGACAGGTCACATGGAATTGGGGATCCTAGTGCCTGTAACACAACAGCATCTTGCCAGACACAAACCACACCATGGCAATAAGTTAGCAAAACAAAATCAGAACACTAAGACCAATGGAAGAATGATTATATGGATGATTTAGCACTCCCCAAACAGTGTGTGCTTGTGCAGGGAGGGAAAGAGACCTCAGTCCATTGCTGCACAGTTCAGAGCTGAATCCTGATGATGCCAGGTAAGATCAGAAGGCAACAAAAGGCTTCCCTGATGGGGGCAGGAATGGCTTTCCCACTGACAGCAGGGAAAGAGAAAAAGAGGGAAGTAGGGGACAGATGGTCTTGGGATGAAGACATTTGCTGGCACTCAAGAGGTTTGAATTCAGTCTCTGTGTCACCATGGACTGGTCTCAGTGACCAGTTTCCTTCTGTTTTCCTACTAAGCTGATAGAGAGGCCGTGACAGAAGGCTCTGGCACCTCCACTTCAAAGAGCAGTGTATGCTTGGTGCTGCTGTGTAAAAAAGAGATGTGCTAAATATAACACAGAGCAAAGGACAGGAAGATCTTTGGTGTAACTGCAGGGCCATGCCATGGAGCACGTAAGGTGCCAAAGACCGTGCCTCATGTTGTATTTTTCCCGTTTCTGGGGAAGGCAGGAATGTGGTGTGACAGTGAGGGCTGGCTCATCCCTTTGACTTGCCAGTAAAACATTCAGAAGAAAAAACTGCTGCATGAAGCATGTGGCTCACTGGCCTAAACCAAGCACTGCAGCAGGGAGGACACAGGTCACCACCTGGGGTCCCTGCAAGCGCTCCAGAATAAAACCAGCCTGCATGTTTGCATCCAGGTGATCAGGGAAGCAGCTGTGTCTCAAGAGTAAACACGTTCAACTAAAAGGGCTCACACAGGTAATGCTGTCACCTGCAAACAACCCCAAGGAACTGGATTTGGAAGACAAGAAGACAAGCCCAACCAAAGGGCCATTTCCTTGTACTTGTGAGGATGCAGTCATGTCTTGTAACACATATGCACTGTTCAACAAGGCCTGGCTGCTTGCTCTGCCTCGTCACAGCTACTGCTGCCAACACTGCTCTAAGCACTATTTCTGACATAAGCTACACTAAGTCCCATCTCTCCCTCCCATCCACACCCAGGAACCCCAGGGACTAGCTCCTCTCCCCTTCCCTTCCACTGGCAGCATGCCACGGTTTCCCTTCCTTTGCACTGAGGAAAGATGAGAGGAAAGGTCACAGGGAGCCTAGAATACAGAAAAGAAGCTGGTATGAGCACCCCTGCAGTATGTAACAAGCAGCTGTGGGCACAGCAGTAACCTAAGCAGCTGCTCAGTGTGAGCAAAAGTGTTTGTCAGAAGTGATCAGTCTGTCTGCTGGATATCAATGGCTATTCTCCTTCCTGACATCAGACCTTGTTCACCAGTCAGAACATCAAACATCTTCTGTTTGCACTGTGGAGTTAATCATATGCATACAGGCTGCATGTGTATATACACTCAAAGGGAGCTGGAAGCACCAAAAACGACTGAAAGAGCTTGGTCCAAGTCTGCTACGGATCACTGCTGGGGCTGCAGGGCTGGCCAGCTTTCCATCAGGTCTATGAGATGGCTCTATCAGCAAGAGGAGGAATGCAAGGGTCTGAGTCACCGTGCAAACACAAGCAATGAAGAGGAGCTTAGAGCACAGTACTCCACTGCTCACAGAGAGAAATGCTCCACTACCAAAAGGGAGCAAAACTGTAAACATCAGAATCATCTGAAGGTGCCTGAAAGAGTTTTAAAGTCACGACAAAGAGCCAACAGTAAATCTGGCAAATAAGCCCATCCTATACCAGAGCACAATCTTCCCAAACCTTCTGGATCACAGATCACCGCCAGCTGCTTTGACCACCACACACTTATCAGCAAATTTTAATGGGCAGCTCTAGAAACCATGTTTCTATGAACTGCTTGGCACAGCAATGATCCCTGGATTAGAGCTCTTAAGTTTCACAGTAGCTAGTTCTGCAGGTGTTCTTTAAGATGGCTTCTTTTCCTCAGTCTTCAATGGGAAAGGCTCCGACTGCGCCACCCAAGTCTTGGAAGGCAGACGCAGGGACTGTGAGAATGAAGACCTTGGGCCCACTGTAGGAGAGGATCTGGTTTGAGACCATCTTAAGAACCTGAACGTGCACAGGTCCATGGGACCTGATGGAATCCATCCATGGGTCCTGAAGGAGCTGGCGAGTGAAGTTGCTAAGTCACTGGCCATCATATTTGAGAGATCATGGCAGTCAGGGGAAGTTCCCGATGACTGGAAAAGGGGAAATATAACCCCCATTTTCAAGAAGGGGAAAATGGATAACCCGGGGAATTACAGACCAGTCAGTTTCACCTCTGTGCCTGGCAAAATCTTGGAGCAGATTCTCCTGGCAGGCATGCTAAGGCACATGAAAAACAACAAGGTGCTTGGTGGCAGCCAGCATGGCTTCACTAGGGCGAAATCCTGCCTGACCAATTTGGTGGCCTTCTACGATGGGGCTACGGAACTGATGGACAGGGGTAGAGCAGTTGATGTCATCTACCTGGACAATGTGCAAAGCGTTCAACACTGTCCCACACGACATCCTTGTGTCTACATTGGAGAGACATCAATTTGATAGGTGGACCACTCGGTGGGTAAAGAACTGGTTGGATGGCCACACGCAAAGAGTTGTGGTCAATGGCTCAGTGTAGGGCTGGAGGCCAGTGACGAGTGGTGTCCCTCAGGGATCGGTGTTGGGACCAGTCTTGTTCAACATCTTTGTCACTGACATGGACAGTGGGATTGAGTGCACCCTCAGCAAGTTTGCCGATGACACCAAGCTGTGTGGTTCGGTGGATACGCTGGAGGGAAGGAATGGCATCCAGAGGGACCTTGACACGCTTGTGAGGTGGGCTGATGCCAACCTCATGAAGTTTAACCATGCCAAGTGCAAGGTCCTCCACCTGGGTCAGAGCAATCCCAGGCAGAGCTACAGGTTGGGCAAAGAGGGGATTGAGTGCAGCCCTGCGGAGAAGGACTTCGGGGTGGTGGTTGATGAGAAATGAACATGAGCCGACCGCAGTGTGTGCTTGCAGCCCAGAAAGCCAACCGTATCCTGGGCTGCATCAAAAGGAGCGTGACCAGCAGGTCAAAGGAGGTGATCCTGCCCCTCTACTCTGCTCTCGTGAGACCTCACCTGGAGTATTGTGTGCAGTTCTGGTGTCCTCAACATAAAAAGGACATGGAGCTGTTGGAACAAGTCCAGAGGAGGGCCACGAGGATGATCAGGGGACTGGAGCATCTCCCATATGAAGACAGGCTGAGAAAGTTGGGGCTGTTCAGCCTGGAGAAGAGAAGGCTGCGTGGAGACCTCATAGCAGCCTTCCAGTATCTGAAGGGGGCCTATAGGGATGCTGGGGAGGGACTCTTCATTAGGGACTGTAGTGACAGGACAAGGGGTAACGGGTTCAAACTTAAACAGGAGAGGTTTAGATTGGATATAAGGAAGAAATTCTTTCCTGTTAGGGTGGTGAGGCACTGGAATGGGTTGCCCAGGGAGGTTGTGAGTGCTCCATCCCTGGCAGTGTTCAAGGCCAGGTTGGATGAAGCCTTGGGTGGCACAGTTCAGTGTGAGGTGTCCCTCCATATGGCATGGGGGTTGGAACTGGATGATCTTAATGTCCTTTCCAACCCTAACTATTCTATGATTCTATCTGGCAATTATGAAGTGGAACAAGGGGGAATTCACCCAACATATGGCAACAGAAACCCAGAAAAGCAATGGTCACAAAGAAAAAAGCAGCTTGTTTCCCTCTGATAGATCACTACATATGGACTACAAAGAACAGCCTTTTCCTTACTACAGCCTTCTATTAAGCAGGTAGATTTGGTCCTGTGCAAAGATAACAATTGTGTCTCAGCTGATAGGCACAGAAGGCTGGCTTCCAGACATTGGGGAAAGTATGAACCCTTACAGCTTTCTACCTAGGGCTGATATAGACCCATAGCTCCTGTACATCATACACCAAGCCAGAGGTGGTCACAGGCTAACCTTCAGAAACACAGGGCCTGTTTCTAAACTACAGCCTGTTTGTGTGATATACCCAGAGCACACTGCAAGGGTCTTTTCATGATCACAGTTCTACTTCAAGGAGAGCAGAGGCACTACACACTAGGAAAAGCAGGAGATAAGAAAGAATTAAGCTCATTGAGAGGAAAAACTTGAATTTATGATTCACTAAGCCTCTAGAGCCCAGACCAAAAGTAACTATATCTGCATATTCAACCCTGTAAGAGGAGGAGGGAATGAAAGAAAACCTCAGGGAGAACAGAGCCACTTAAGTTACATGACAAAACCCACAAAAAAGAACTCTATGACTGGAACCAGTACTCCAGGGTTCCTACCTAGAAAGCTAGGCAGAACCAGCCTACTTTCTCTCAGATCTGCTTGCATGGCTTTTTGCCTGTATTCAGGACTGGTGGAAAAGATAAAGGAGAAGTAAGAAGGCAGAAATTTGGAAGTCATGAGAAAAGAGATTAAACACCATTATAGTTGAGAGTGGCTACATTGGAGGTAGACATTCTAAAATCACTGTCTAAACTTGGCAAGCCAATGTCTATTCAGAGAAAGGGAAGACAACAGATGCCATATCAGCTTTAGTAAGAAACAAATTTAGGTGGGGAATTGAGAATGTTACTGTACAATAAAAAAGAACAGCATGTTTTCCTGCTGCAGCCAACAAGCAGGAATGTGAGGGAGTGTGAAGGAAAGAGCTACAAAGATTCATCTCCTAATTCCATACATTCAGGATCTCCTAAAAATTACTGATTTTGTTTTTTTGTGTGTGTGTGTGTGTGTGTGTGTTTCTCTTGCCACCTAGTACATCTTCCCAGCTTCAATGGGAAGTGAGAAACTTACATGATTTCTCATCCATGGCTAAGAACTGGGAAGGGACTGCATGGTGTTGAAGGTACCCACTTTAGCTTTGTGTTTTGACTGAACTGCCAAGTCTTGGAAGGGAAAAAGAAACACCTGTGTTAGATGCAGATCCCCCAAAATGCCTTAGGATGACTACATCACAAAAAGGCACACAGAAATTGTTTTGAAGTGCATACATACTGGAAGAAAGGAGAGAACACTTCATAACAAAAGCCCAGAGAAAGCAATTATTGCGACCAAACTCATCAGTGAACCAGTGGCGAAGGCAACAGGTGGCAGATGTGTAAGGAACAGAAGGAGCCAAGACACATCTCACTTCTGATTCATGAAGATGCAGTGGTCTTGGTAACACCCACTCTACCTTGGGCCATACTCAGTGTGTCACCCTGGCTAGTTTCTAACACTCAACACTGATGCATCATTGGCAGTGTATAAAGAAAAACATCACTAAGTACAAGTACTACCTTGGTCCTCTTTTTCACATCTCCTTACCATCAAACTGGAGATACTGCACCATGATGGGTGTTTACACTGAACCTTCCGTAATTATCTAGTCCTTTCTCACATCAGCCGAGATACCCATGCACCAGTTCCCCTTACAGATGAGCTTACTGGGTTTAGGAGCACCGTCAGGAAGAGTTCACCACCACGAATGCTCTTGTCCAACTCCTTTGAGCCACCAGGATACTCATTATAGAAGATAGTGTGAGTAAAAAGCCCACAGGTCTGTCGAGGCAGGACCTAGTAATATCAGAGAAAAGCAAAATCAGGTAAGAGGCAGATGCAGCAGGATCTACCAGTGAAGTGTCAAAGCAGCACTCTGGATCAGTATGAAGAGTAAGGGACGTAATCGACAAGGGTTCAGATATATCTCTTTTGATATTCCTCCCAACCATTTACTTATCACAGTGCGGACAAGTCAGAGGGATCTCAGTTTAGTCTTGTGCTTGGTTCTGCTCTCTGTTCAGTACTGACCTCTGAACTGTACTGAGAAACACAGAAACTGGCTGTAGCCAAGTTATTTTTCCTCTTTGCTTGACTTAGCCATTTTGGAAGCACTGGTGATAATAAGATTAATGTCTCTGATACAGGTCTCTAGGAGACTGTCCCATGGGCAAGAAAAGTGTGCTCTGCTCATCCAGCTGTGCTCACCATGATTCCATTATGGATAAATCCACGCCGGTACCGGGCAGGGCGCAGGTGTGGGTATTCCTCCGTGCTCGTTACTTGGATGCTCCAAACAGATTTCCATGCCTCATAGAGTTGGGTATGGACAGGATAAACCCCAGAATGATGGGGGGCTACAGCATAGCCCAAGTCTGTGGGAATCCCATGCTCCTGGAAGCGGAATATGCAGCCTGATCATTCAATACCTAACTAATATCCTTAATAAGGAACATATTTAGCAATCAACTCAAAGTTGGAGCAAGGTGACAAAGCAACATGAAAACTCTCTGGACTGGGAAACCTGAAATACTGCTTGTAACTTCTTGCTTTATGCATCTGTAGAAATATAAAGGTAATTCTGTATCCACCAGGATGTTTAGCACTGGTAACAGCTGCTGTAAGAATGGTCTTGTAGCTTCCAGGTGTGACAAATGATGTTAATTCATAAGCCTGAGGTCAGGCTCCTTGGTTACTGCAAACTAATCAATGCTGTTAAGTGACATATCTCACTCCCACAATGCCTAGATCTCAGCCACTAGAGGAGGAAAGCAAAATTTCCTTAACTGATCTAGAAGGAAGATGCCTGGGATCTGTCATGTCTCTAGCAATTCAAATAAAAGCAGACATGTAGCAAGGGACTATTGAGGGTGGAAATATGGGGCCTGGGGCTACACTAAAATGACAGGAAATATCTGAATTTCATGGTTTTTAATTCCACTGTAACAATATGAATAATGACAGCTCTGCCCTGGTGGTGTACAAGAAAACCAGAGCCCCTAAATGAAGCAATAACCTACCTTCTCCTTCCCAGTGCTAGTCTGTTTAAATATGAGTAATTGTGTTCTGTGCTTTGTGTCTCTTTGCAAAAGACTGCACTGTTATTCAACCAGGAAAAGGAGGAGCCTACATTGTTTCTATACGGCTGCAACTGTGCTCTGAATTCAAGATCATTCCTAATCTGTGTATGGCATGGGAACACAAGACAGCAGCCTGCTACTCCCAAGAGGATTACCATCAAAAGAACCACACTAGAGGTGAAGAGGACATTTTGTTTCAGAGAAACATGTATGCTATACTCAACTCTGGGCTGTAAGCATCAAACAGACATTGTTCCAGCAATACAGGATGTTCAAAGCTTCCCTCTCTGCCAAACCCAGGGAATTTCCCCTGCACTTCCTAGATAAGTAGCTTCTTCAGCATTGTCTGAGGAGACCAGAAGTAAGGCACTCTGTTAGCACACAGAGCATTCCATACCACCGACCAGGTGACTTCCTTACAAAACCACAGTGCATAAAGATGGAAACGGAAATGCTTTCTCACTGCCAGAGTCTGTAAATTAATTGGATTTGGATGGTAATGCTACAAGTTCACACCTCAGCAAACAACAGCCTTGGGATTTGCACCCTGGAATGTAGCATAACTGCCTGGAGCTATGCAGGTGCCAGGAAACATTCCCATTTCACAGGCAGGCACAGGAATGGTGTTTCTTGCCCGAAGATAGCAGGAGCTGCTATTTTCAGAACTGCCTTTCTTAAATGCAGCTGAGTTACCAGACCAGTGTTTGTGTTCAGTGGGGCCAGAACTGCTATTCCAGGAGAAGAATGTTGAAGGGTTAGCACTGTAAAGTAACTAAACTGCAGTGCCCCTTACCACAGCAAACTGCTTGTTGAGCTTCATCTGCTCAGCCAGCACAGTGACGTTGTGGAACAGATGAGGTTGCATGTGACTCCACATGTGAGGGAACCACCAGAACTCCTTCCTGTGTTTGAGCAGCATGTCATCCCCTTCATCTTCCTCATCTGTACCTACAGAGAGCAGAAAAAGTGCAAAACCAAAAGGCAGAAAAGGGGCTCTACGTTTCGAAGCAGTGGCTAATCCCCTGCAATGTTGAGTCCCCCCAACAGAGAATCATGCTCTCTCCAGTGTGGTACACATGCACATGGACACGGGGGCTGTATGCAGGCACTGGGACAATAGGGTGCTAGGGGCTTACCTGTGTGGTAGAATTTCCCTGAGAAGCCCAGGTTGAAGGTGAAATTTGGGACTAAAGTTCTCAGCTTATTCTGGGTGCTCAGTAAAGCCTGTTTGAATGAAAGGAGAAAGAAATGCTCATATTCAGTTGCTCTGTAACATTTCTCTGTGCTTTGCTGGTGCTCAGTTTAGTCTGAAGAGGTATCACAGGGGTTGGGGCTAAGGCATTGTTGTCTGTGGAGTGAAGCAGTGTAGCCAGGTGTTCCACATAGAGTCTCTGAAGTAGTCCTGCTGTACTAAATGATGCCACTTTAAAACCAGTCAGATGATGCTCTCTACTTCAGTGTGAAGGACTCAGAGTGCCTTCTAAGGCAATGGAAAAATAAATCTCACAACAGATCCCTTAACTCTTAACATGTTCAACCTCAATGCTCCCTTCATCTCCTATGCTGGCTGGGACATTACTATCGAACGTCTGCTCTTTTTCTGAGCCTTTGTGTTAATGAAAAAGCAGGATGGGGCAGCACAAGGGGCACAGTTGAAGGAAGTCAATAGTGTCATGAACAGTAACTAAGTGATCCAAAGGGAGGAGGATTTATCTAGAGAGGAAAGGTGGATTTGCAGAACTACCCATGAAGGGAGTCCTGCTACGGAGATATTCTTTTGTACCAGAAAAGTTTCCTGGATTCTGGAAATAGAACTTGAGGGAGCTGACATTCAGTCATCAGATCTCCTACAGGTTCTCTCCTGCTCACTTAGTCTGCTTTAAATGTCCAAAGTGATTGCTCTAGCCAAAGGGAAGGAGCCTTAGTGCCACAAACGCAAAGGTCCAGCAGTGACCAGAACAAGACAGCCAGCTTTGGCAGAACAAAACCCCAGAGGTTTGGTATGTCCTAGACAAGTAAGACACAAACTAATTCCAGTCAAATCTCTTCTACTAGAAAACAATAAGCGAGAGTCCTGAAATGCACACTCTGCTGCTGTTGCATGCTTCAGGAATGTGTCACTGGTGCAGCTCCCATGGGAGGAGTTCTCAATCAAACAGGGACCTGGCAGGAGACAGCCATAGTCCCTGCCCAGGCAGTTATTTAGATGTTAATAGCTTTTCCAAGGAAGCAATGGATGAGTGGCTACACCAAGGTGAAGGTGATGACCTCTCAACAGCAGACTTGAGCTAGATGCAAACGCACAAGCAATTCGGCACCTAATACTAGGGAAAGTGCTTTCCAAACTGTGCAGGGGAGATGGGCAGATCTTTCTGCACCAGCTGCCCTTCCCCAGCCCCAAGAAGCACAAAAGAGCACTACAACACTGCCTTCACACGGCTCACACTCTATAGGCATTGTTTAGGAACACTGCTCCCTAGGTGGTGAAAGCGCATTCACAGATACAGACTCATATTCTGCGGACCCTTGACACCCACCACTTAAGGACATCCTGACAAATCACTGCTGTTACTAACATTTCAAACCAGTGCTGACTTCTGGACGTGCAGAAGTTGAGCAGTATTCCCAAGGCAGGCAGACCATGACCCCTCCATACAGCAAGGTGTGAAGACCAGACAGATTATTTCTGCAGTGCTGCAGACAGGCTCAGTGCTCTGAGGGAACCAAGCTTTCAGACTTTGCCTTAGAGATGCACTTAATGCCCGGTTCCTCCTCCCCACATTCACATAACACTGACATTCAATGCAGCCTGGGACAAATGTCAAAGATCCCAGCTCTCTGTAGCCATATGCCTACCACATCCATAGCTCAGGCCCTGCCCAAGAGCAGTATTTTGAGGCATGTATTGCACGACATCTCCAGAACCTATCATAAACGTAAGCAAGTGTTTTTAAAAGCTGACATGCCAACAGCAGTGATGCCTGAAGCCCCCTTTGCTGCACAAGATCCAGAATAGGCAGTGGGAGGTCACGTTCCCCTCATGTAACTCTGTAAGGCACAGGGACTCATCAGAAGCATCAGGGAGCGCAGACTTCAGAGCTGTGCATCTCTTTACAGAGAAGCATCTGTCTGCCCAGCTGGATGACAATATCACACCTCATCTGGGGCCACCACCTTGAACACATCGCCCAGTATCCAGGGCAGGAAAGTACAACTTTTGTGTCTTGTCTCCAGAGCTGTCCTACACATCACCACCTCTCTGCTGCTCTGATAGGGACATCCAGTCCCCAAGCCTGGGTAGGAAGGTGGAAGGAGGAAAGACAGCGGTTAAGAGGCTTAGCATTCCTCTGCACAGAGGGAGATTTAAAGCCTGGGTGGGGTTACCATGACAACACATCTGTCTGATGATAAATCCCCAAAATCCCAGCAATCCTTTGTGTCTGGGGAGGGACCAGAGAGGAACTGTGGGGGTCCCAGGAATTCCAAGACTAGAGAGTCCTGCCTTCCTGGTTGGTTTACTGCTAATCTTGTGCCAGCCCTCTGCTGACGCTGGATCCTTTTCACAGCCACATCCATAAAGTGGCGTGGAACAGGTCTGAAGCAATGTCCTTCCCCTGCACAGGATAAAAGAGACAAAGGTGCCAAGGTAAAATATCTGGAAATCTATTTCACCATTATGTATTTACTGTTGCCCAGCACACTGGTTCAGAGGTGTGTGAGCTGTATATAGTAAGGTGAAACAACACAGATGTGGGAATAGGCCAGGAACATGACTCTTCTGCCTGCTCTGACACCTCTGCACTATCTTTCTTGTTTATAAAGTAGGATGAAGATGATAGTACTAATAATGTCTTACAGGTGACTCAAGTGGCATTTCATTTATATTCATAATGTACTCTGGTATTTTATATTAAATGCCATCAAGAAATATAGAATAGGCTATCCATTAACAGCTAGCCAGATGTAAACAGATCTTCATGTGCTGAAGCTGCACCTTGAATCCTGTGTTCTGTTCTGGGTCCCTCAGCACAAGGGAGATACGGAGGTGCTGCAGTGGGTCCAGAGAAGAGCAGCAAAGCGGGTGAAGGGCCTGAAGCACAAGTGTGATGAGGAATGGCTGGGGGAGCTTGGGGGTTTTTAGTCTGGAGAAGAGACGGCTCAGGGGACCTTATTACTCTCTACAGCTGCCTGAAAAGAGGATGGAGCGAGGAGGTTGCTGGCCTCTTCCCAAGTAACCAGTGATATGACAACAGGTAATGGCTTCATGCTGCACCAGGGGAGGTTTAGACTGGATATTAGGAGCAGTTTCTTCCCCAAAGGGTGGTTAGGCATTGGAACAGGCTGTGCAGGGAAGTGGTAGAGTCATCATCCCTGAAAGTGTTCAAAAACCATGTAGACAAAGCCTCTAGTGACATGGATTAGTGGTGGACTTGGCAGTGCTGGGGTAGCAGTTGGACTTGATGATCTGAAGGTCTTTTCCAACCTAGCTGATTTTATGATTCAAAACATTTAGTTGTTCCCATGGTACAGGTCAGAGGGCTAGCATATTAGCTACCCTCATCTCTTTAAAAGCAAGGTCTCTTCTCCTAGAAAACTGCCCCTCCAATCTCTCCAAGTGTTTCTGTTTTGTATTTTCTATCTTCCACCACAAAATCCTCCCCAGATGCAGCCAAGCACACTAGCTCGCCAGAAAGATGCCCTCCCCTGCTAAGCTCCTACTACAAGTTCTGCAAGGCTCGCCCCAGGAAGGAACAGATGGAGATTCCCAGCACTTGCCACTTGAACTCATAAGCCACAGCACACCCAGACCTGCTTCACGCTTGCCACAGTCTGAGAGCACCCTCTGCAACTCAGGACCTGTGTTTCTGAAGGCCTTTAGTACTTACTGAGGGCAGCCACGCTGCAAGCCCAAGTGACAGACATCTACATTCCAGCACACACTTCTGGGCACAGTGCGAAAAAGATCTAAGCTTCAGCCTGATGTCCGATGCCTATCACTTTACAAAAAGGCTTTCTGATAATCACAAATGATGATAATTAGTTCTAAGCAAATGTTAGGGGAAAAGTTTAAAATCGTGCACTTTGTTGCAACACATTAAAAAATCCCAAACTGTACAATCTCACTGATGGACCTGCAAAGACTTACAGACACTACAAGCTCTTAAAGCTGTCCAGTGAAAGACACAAACTCTCACAATGGGGTTAAAATTCTTGGACCAGAGAAGAAACAGGGGGAAACCACAGCACTGCATCCTCTTCAGGTTGCTTCTTTAGGATCTAATCCTCTTCTAAGATTGGCATTGCAATAATAGAGGGTTAAACCTTCATAAAACTGTGGTGTTTAGCTACGACATTTTCAACTTCCAAAAGTGTTTGCAGAGATTTTAGCTGTTTCACACAACCCCCTAAATGTTACCTCTCCTACCTCAGGTCCTTCTAAAAAGATGCAAAAGAAAAGGAGGAAACACGTCTGAGAGTCAGAGCTGGGAAGAGAGGATACCATGAGTCTAGGAAAAGTACATAGACAAATGTAGAGAAACAGATGATAAAAACTGGAGGGAAAAAGCAGAGTGCTTTGACAGCCTCATCTCAAACACTCTTGCAAAGCATACTAGGAACGTGTTGCAGAGACACCTTCTTCATAGGAACTGCCCCTATGGACACAGGGCAGCACACTCGCAAGAGGATTTTCTGCAGTCTTCTCACCACCCAGCAGTAGCAGTGGCATAGTCCAAACCAGCACTGTCAAAACAGAAAGCATTCACGGTACTGGTGCTTCTACCTCTTACAACGTTAGAATCAGCAAGTTAGAAATTGCTGAGTATTTTCCTTTCATGTAAGATAATTCTCTACAATTTAGAAAGGCAAGAGCAGGCTGACAGCCACCCTCACTGGATTCACTCTTCTACCCTCACCATCCATAACCCAAACTGAAAGGACTGTCCTTGATCTTCACTTAGCTTTCTCTCAGACTTGCTAGCAGGAACTGCTCACTATTTATGTCCTTGTAGAGATTACCAGCAAAAGAGGCAAAACCTGATCTACTTAATCTTCTTTCCTTGTACCTAAGGACAAGCAGGAAGGATCATAAAAGCCAGATGCTTTTGCATTAGAAACGGCTCATCTTGGCTGGCCAGTTCCACTGAGGTTTGGTGAATTCCAAGGATTATGATTTAAGAAGAGACTGAATGTGGAATAATTGGGAAGAGAAGGGATTTTCTGAGATTTTTGTTTTGTTAATTACATGCAGCTCAAATCTCTGGTAAACTTTACAAGGGAAAAACATTTTCCTTGTTCAACTTCCAACTGTTTCAATTCAATTGAGGATGGCAAGCCCCTGCTGTCGCCCTTCAGTAGAAACAGGAACTCAAGGGTTACCATCTTTAAAGTAAAAGCAAGCACGATTCCTTTTTTGCCTTGTTAAAGAACAAAGCCATTCAACTCTCCTTCAAGCATCATAATAAAAACATTCCTCCTCTCATACAACACATCTACTATGGGCATGCATTCTTTTAATAGTCATTTTGTTTGGAAGCTCTCTGAATGTGTAGCTGCATATAGCAAACAGGCTCACTGGGACAGCAGAGTGAATTTTATACCTTCACACAACATCCAATCTCCAAACTGCTACCCTCACCACTGTAATCTAACCTTTAAGATAAGGAGCTGTGTGTTAACAGCCCTGACACAGAGCTTTCATATGAAAGGCCAAAGAAAATGCCAGCTGTTCTGCCACTATTATATTCCCTTCTCTCCCCACAGTGAGAGGCTATCAACAAATCCATGTAGTTATTTGTCACTTTTAAAAAGTAAAAATTCATTACCCTCTCGTGGCTCTGCAATCAGACAGCTTCTTTTAAATGGATAAATCTGGGTTTTATCTGCTTTACCTCAGATTCTCTGCTTACTGATCACAGATTATTCCTCCATTTCACCCTGTTAAAACCCAAACAAAGCATCTTTGGGAATTATTTTGTCTGGGTTTGGTTTTAACATCACTAGAGCACCCTTTGTTTCCAAGGGGTTTGGCCACCTATCTCCTGCGTTCTCACATGAGCCTGCAACCTGCACAAACGTTACAAAAGGGAGAATCTCTGCCAATTTGGTGTAGAGGGGGCAGGGCCTGCTTAAAACCAAGATGAGATTGTGATGCTTCAAACAACAACAAATTAAGAACATTACAGCACCTCAAAACACACGGACACAGGTGAAATGATGAAAAGTGTAGCACTTCCTTAAATAAGTGTCATATAAAAACTGTTCTATTTTTCTGTATCTGACTGCTTGGAAACACTTTTTATACATCTGTTTGCTCAGAGAGCTACGGTCAAAGGTGTCTCTAAAGAATTATTAAAGCATGAAACAAGTAAAATAAATAATGGCATGTGATTACAGCTGCTTCAGGCATGCAGCTTCAAATGAACTGAAAAGATAAAGCTAGCTCTGAACAGAATGCATTCCCCCTGAGGTAAACCTGAGAAAACAGAACTTAAAATCTCAAAACCTGGAAAAATGGAGATAAACTGAGATACATCCTGCATGGATGCAAAAAACATATAGAAAAGGAGGTAAGACCCCTAAGTGAGGTGTTAAGAGTGCTCCTGGAACATGTAACAGATGAGATTCTCTTCAGGTAAGGGGGCATGCGTGTATAACAGCGTTTTGTTTTATAGCTTTGCATCAAATGTTCTGTGCCGTCAGATGTAAGGTTAAAGGGTGCTTCACTTTAAAGCTGTTTTGGAAACACGCTAAGGCAGCTGCTGTCACAGGCTTACTGTCATCACGGCTGGTATCCAGGGAACTCCAGCCAGGACTTATCTAAGGACAAGTGCTAAATGGGAATCTAGAGAGAAAGGCCTTGAGCCTCATATCTCTGGGAACAACCTCAGCAGACCTGGAGAAACAGACAACACACCTGCCTCAATGGCTACAAACCAGAACTGATGGGGAAGATACCAGTCCGTATCTGATGGGGAAGCTACGAGGCAAGTCCTTGGCTCCACGATGCAGCATATGTACACATATTACAGACTTAGCAGAACGCTTTATCACACACTTTCAAGGACACAAAGAACTAGAAGGGGCACTTGGTTTCTTACCTTCTTCCCACTTGTTTACTCCTTTGCCTGTCTTGCTTCCCCCTCCTCCAGAAAATATCCCTCTCTCTGTGCCTTTCCTGTATCCTTTCCTAATAGGCCACTGTATTACTCAAGGAACTGGCAAGGAAAGCAAACCATAACGATGGCATCTCTCTTTCCCAATCGTGAGGCCACAGAGATGGTTCTCATGAAAGCCTGGTGTGACCATGTTTCCCTGTTGAATTTTTGGGTATTTCCTGCTCCGATATGGGGGTTGCTGGTGGAGGATATGAGAGGGGTGTAATAAAGCGTGAGAGAAAACCTTTCTTTTCCCAGTTTGGTTATGTCCTGAAAAGCTAGATGGCTAAAACATAAACTACTGCAGTTTACACTCCAGGGACCAGCCAACATCTTTGCAATATAATGCATACAGTTTATACACATCATAATAATCTAATACAGTTTTATATTCTATTCTATTACAATCTGCCTTTTCCTTTTGAAAAGTACAGTTTACAGCTACAGATAGATCTGACAGAGGAAATCTGCATACGTCTGCTCCCTGTGTTAAAGATGAGACAGAACAGACCCCCATAGGCATCATCCTCCTAAATTCAGAGAGGCCAGCTACAGGTCCCAACATGAAAAATGCTCCTTTTGAACCTGCAAAACAGTTAAGAGCATAACATAGGATGCCTCAGCATCTGGCCTCAGAACTGGCCATTTGCGGGCCAGTTCTCTGTTTAAGATAAGAACAATTGCAGCAATCAAGTCTTGCACTCAAATCAAATGCAATCTTGCCTTTCCTGGCATACCACACACACTAGAGAATTGCCTGGTTACCTCTACATCCGACACTTTCATGCGAGTGCCCTCTTTTCCCACAAATATATCATCAATGTCAACGAGGATATAGCGATCAAGTGTGAGACAGAGGCGTTTGCCGGTCAAGTAGGCAATGGCATCCACAAAAATGAGTTTGTGCAGCCAAAAATTGAGGTTATTGCCGAAGAGAACCCGCTGGATCCCATCATGCAGACCCAGGTCCTGCACCACTGTGGCATGCAATGCTTTGTGGGTGGCCAGGTGAGGAATGGACTCTGAGGACTTCGTGCTGGCCAACAGCACCGGCTCATAGGTGCTGTGGTTTGACTGGAACACAGTCCAGTCATCACCAGGCAGGGGACCTTGCTCCACCTCGTTAGCCCGGGTGACGTAGAGCAAGGGAGCGCTAGGGTTGATGTGATAGTCCCGCAGCCCCAAGTTGGAATGTAGGAAAAGGGGGAAACCCTTGAGCTGTGCACTGAGCAGGCTGTTCTCATTGGCTTTGAAAAAGCCTATAATCCCCACTCCATACTCTACACAGTATTTGTCCAGCAGCTCTCGGTTCCAAGCATCTAGGTTCACATATTTAAGGATGTTCTCATAGATAATAAGAGCGTAGCGTCCTCTGTCTTTGTCTGTCAGGGTGGGCATATCCCCCTTGCCAGGGGCGATCTCTGTCCTGTATTTAAACCGGCTAGATTCCAGGATGGCCACTATTTCCTGCCCCAGCTGCGAGTAAATGCTTTCCACAAAGACTAGCACCACAGGATCTGTGCGTGAGGTGTCCACAGACTTCGTGAGTCTCCAGCTGGCTTGCGGTGGGATCAAGACGCGGTGCTGGTTGCTGCAGTCACTGAAGGGCAGGGGTGGTGGCTCCTTGATTTTGGGACTGTTCGTGACGTAGTAGGCCAGGATGCACATGGAGATGAGGCTGAAGGCGATGAGCAGCAGGATCAACCTGTGCAGCTCCAGCTGTCGCACATGCCGCACCACTTTCCACAGCTGAATCATGGTGAGGCGGGCTGCCCAGCCCCTCCTCACGCCCTGCACCCACAGCACTCACGACGTCTCCAGTGCCGCCGCGGCAGTGCCCAGCAGCAGCTCGCAGAGAAGAAAGAGCAGCTGCGGAGAGAAACAAAGCGGAAGCAAACAGGTACAAGGCTAGACTCCCAGGGATCTGCCATTTATCTCAGGTAACCATGGCCCTCAGTTCCCATCGCTCTTCTGTGTGCTTCCTCCCGCTCCTCTCCTCTCACTCGGGAAAGTCTTTTGGAGGACAGAGGATTCCCTGAATTGTTTGGAACAGCAAATCAGCCTGTCATCCTGCGCACAAGCAGTCTCAGCTCAGCCTTCCCAGGTGTGCTGTTTCTCTCCTTGCTGTTCCGCATTCACATGATGGCACCTTCCCTTTGCATCCTGCAATTTAAAAAGAAAAAGTCAATTCTCAGTATGGATCCCTGTTATTTAACGGGTTTGAGATTAAATGGCAGGATCAGCAGGTGCTAGGTGGGCAGCATCACTCTCCTGTCAGCAGGCAGACATGTTCCCTGGGAAATGACACACACCTTTTGTGTGGGAGCTTGGCAGAGCCACCACTTTGGGAGAAAGGCCCTGACAGTACGCAGGCACTCGGCATTCCCCTTGGGTGAGTTTCTCACACGCTACAGCAAGCAGAGCCGCCATACCCGGCCTTCCCCACTCCTCTTTATGCCACTGAACAGAAAACACGAACCCTTTTTATTCTAGCCTCTATTTCAAAATTAACAAGAGGAGGAAAGAGCCCTTACATTCCCCATCTTGCCCTGTTCCCAAGCTGACAGTGATGTGTCCAAGCCCTTGTCAGTGACTTCCTAAGCCCTCAAGATACGCTGTGTCAAGCCCAGCAGGATGCCTCGAATTTCCACCAAACTCTCTTGCCCCACAGCTCCCAACTGCCATAAATCCCACCCCTCTCTATGAGGCCGCCCCACTCTTCCTGGGAATTCATGTTCTTTCAGGGCTGTCAAAACATGGCTCTGGAGATACAATGTCCCTCAGACATCATGGAGCCAGGGGACAAGGCTGCCCACACACCACACACCTGATTGCTGCCAATCGATTCGGTGGCAGCTGGATGGGCAACATCTCCTCAGACGTGCCTCACCTTCCCTCACACGTCTCTGAAGAGCACGAAGCCAGTTTCAAATCACCAACAGCACAACGTAAGTTTGGGTTGGTCTCAAACACGCAAATGCTTCTTGTTACAAAGCTCTCTCACCTCCTGCTTTGTGTTTACGGCAGCAGACTATTTCACCATATGCTGTTATTTTTCCAGGCTAAAATGCTCAACAAAGCCAACAAACACCAAACATAAACACCAGGGAAAGTAACTAAGCTGCGCTTTGGTTTAAAAATAAAATGAAATCACTGTGCAGTTCTTCTCTCCCTTACCAGAAGGGTGACTCACCTACAGCAACACCACCATTAGCTGGGATACAGACGCGGTTTTGGGGAGCACCTGCTGCCTGCCCCTCCCAGCACAATGCACGGACACCCTGAATGCCAGATGTTGCTCACCAAGTCAGTCATGCTCCACGTGAGCTCTCTGCAAAAGTTAAAACCCCTTCTTTCCTCTCAAAGCCTTTCTTACTCATTCACCCACACTCCTGCAGACATGTGCTCCACCACACACGATCCCGCTAACCACCTGCTCAACTGGCACTGCTTACAACACCAGGAGGCACAACAGCAACAACAACAAAATGCACTACCAAAACAGTTCTTCACCCTTTCTCCACTCTTAGCATTCTCAAGGCCTCTTGTGACTATCACTCTGACAAAACAAAGAATACGGGACACTAGGCAGTCTGTGAGTTTAAGGCGGAAACTGGGTTTTTATATAGTAAGGTCAGGGTTTTAACAACTAGCTCCACCAGAAAAGAAACTACTTGTGACCTGTGAGACAGATGCTAATTTCGCTCCACCAGAAAAGAAATGACTTACAAGACAGATGCTTATTTTGTAATGTGCATTACTAAACAGAAAAAAATCTTTCTGAGTCAGGGAAAGTATCAGTTCACAGATGAGGCCAAAAGTCCCACTCGGAAGACTCCCACCAGGCCGGTTTCCAAACTGGTGCCGCAGCTTGAAGCAGAGACAAAAAAACCTCAGATTTTATATGAAGAGATGTAATATTGCTAGCTTCGTGACAGCAGATGGAAGAGTCGGAGTGCTCCTTACACAAGCCTTGCAACGGTCATTAAGTATTATCACAAATAACTTCTATACTATAAGCTCAGCAGAGCTTGGACTGGTCTGCGTAGTGCACAAAGAAAGCTTAGCCCCAGTGAGATCTTCAGACTAGCTGTAGACTGTAAATGCAAAGTATACGACAGAAACAATTTTCCATTGGAGAAACAGCAGCTCTTACTGAAGGTCACACTGTGAGGCAGAAGGTGAATCAAGGTTAAAAAAATCCAAACAAACAAAAACCCCAGCAAACCAAACCTCTGTTGCCAGACTCCAAACAGATCTAGTCTTCATTCCCAAATGGCCCTCTGTAATGACAGAGCTGGCTTTGGACAATAAACTGTGTTTTCTTCCACACAGGCAACCATCATCTTTCAGTTTTGTCTCTACGCACTGTTAAATTTTACTGGAAAAAGGACAGAGGAGAGGAGGGCAGAAATTACTATGGGAAGATGTAAAACACCAGAATTCAGATACTTTTTTCCTTCTTTAGTTACTGAAGTGACAACAGATTTTGAATGCATGACCCTTTGGACTGAGTGCAGCATACAGCTTCTAATTGCAGTTTAAGTCAAGTTTAGCCCCAGTGATACACTGGGACTGCCAGTGCGTCAGCACAGTATCACAAAACATGCGTCACCTTTCAAAATCAACCAGGAAAGCAACCTTTTCACCCTCACAATGAGACTTCTGCATCCCACTGACTCTGCAAGGAAGGCCCTGATGTTGTGCTTGGCACTAGAGCTCCAAAGTCACATTCAACTGCAGAGAGGCAGGAGCCAGGGGAAGCAAGAATTCAACAGGGTAGAGAAAGGTTAGGTAGAAACATATAACACATGCCATATCTCTTATTAATTCCTTGTAAGATATGGCATATATATGACTCCATGCATACTAGCTACTATGAGAAGTGGTCTTCATTCTACTCCTATGCAACAAATTCATTAAAAACACTCAGATTCCTTCATACTTGATTTTCACTGAAAAGACTGAGAATTGCATCAGTGTCTTCCCAAATAGCTCACATCCTTTTGCTTTTTAATCCCAATGGATGAAACTGAATAATGAGACTAATTTGGATTAAAAAAAAAATCATTATCTCAAGAAGTATAGACAGAAATTGGTTTTGTAGGAGAAAGCAATGTAAAGAGGGACTCACAAGCTAAGGAGCCCATGCAGTGCCTGTAAAAAATTCCAAGCAAGTGTTTCTGGGCTAGAATTTGTAATCTAAATACCACGGTAACAGTAAGAAAGCTCAGAGTATGCTGATCTATGTGAAAACCTGGCAAAGTACTGTACTACTTTTACAACTCTTTACCCCCAGAACATCAACCTGGAAAACACTCTCTTCCCTGGTTATACTCACTCACCTCTCTAACTTCACTTTTACTGTTGAACTGAATTGCAAAGAACTGCAGCTTCACTCTCCCTTGTTATCAGTTTAAAGATGAAAATCACAGGACAACTGGATTATTCTGCAGAATGGGGATGAAACCAGAGTTTAAGCTAGGCTGCCACACCTGCAGTGCCCAGCTGAGGAGCAAGAGGGAGAGGAACCCCCTTTGCTGGGCACTTCTGAATCACAGCAGTGTTTTGGTAACAATGGCTCCATTCAAGGCTCTGTCGAAGCTCTCACACAAGCCCCCATTTGTTACATGGGTGAGCTCAAACCCCCAAATTTAAAAAAAAAAAAAAAAGCCCTGTATCAGATTGCTGCTCAAGAATCTGTCAGCTCCGATCTCTTTAACAAGGCTTCACAGCCAGAGGGCATGCCAGCTGGCACCGCTTGCACTGAGCTCTTTGGGGACCACATCAGCTGGTGTGGGTTCAAATGAAGAAAAAACCAGAAAGCAACAAAATAAATACACCAGCCTAAATTTATATTAAAAGGTGAGAGAACTGTTAGAAACTACCCGGACCCAACACACAAAGCTCAGAAAGATCTATACTGTGAGGCGAGGGAGAATCACACTGACAACTGTTCCCTCTTAAATGAAAAGCAAAATACCTGTGTCCTCTTCTGAGATCTAACACCTTGGAATCTAACACCAAAACCAAAACCCAACCAAACCCAAGCTGACCCGAAACTCAACCAACCAGATTTATAGATAAATTAAGGTCCATTCTGGATTTCTGCCAGGACTGCCCGAGTGTGAATTGCAGGAGGCAGCAGTCACAATGCACAAGGATGAAGTGCTTCACCAGTGCAAGGGCGCAGGCTCAGCAGGCTCCCATCCTGCCAGAAAAGCATCATTACATCAGAGAGCATCAGCTGCTAAGGTCAGCAATCTCACAAAGCATCAGCGTTAAGACAAACGCTTTATAAAACTTAGATGTTCTGTTTCCTAGTGATACACAGTGTTAATGCAGAACATAAACCGCCCCGTGAATTATCAGCTGCTAAGTCACGTGGCAACTGATGTGATATGAAAGAAGATAACAATCAGAATTGTGTGGTTTTAATGTCTCACATCTCCAGATACTTCCAGTGCTTGGAAATTATTGTGGGGGATCAGTACAAACGTGCCATCACTTAACCTAAACCAGTGACCAGAATATGTGTATTTGGGGCTGGTGGTACATTCATGCCAGGGCACATGGAAGATAATGGGTGTCATTTGACACTTTTATCGAGAATGTCCATCATACAAGGTCTTTCATAGCTGAGTTACAGAAAGTCGTATCACCCTAAAAACCCAGTGTCACAAGTACATTTCCACAGCCCTTTTTATTATTCATAATATAACTCTCTTTCTAGAAGCACAGCAGCAGAATCTTGCCTTTGATCTTGCCTTTGTCCACAACAGCTCTAATTCAGAGGTCTTTCTTTGGCACTTCCTGCAAGACGATTGCTGCCTTAGGCCCCAGGGGGGACTGCAGTAATTGAGTTACACAGTAATCAGAGAAGGAATCCGATTGATTTTTCCAACCCATTCCACTTTAATGGTGTCATCATGACACAAAATTCCTTTAATTGTCCTTTAATGTGAGTCACGTCAGGCCCTTCCTTGTCTATGGAGGTATCTGTATGCCAGGCCTCCATGTACAGCCCCCTCTCTTGTGAAGGTGGAGAACCTGGCAAGTGTCAGCAGAGCACAGTGAGCCACATGACAGAAGAATCATTACAACCTCAGGAGAATGAATGCTGGCTTCATTCTACGTATTGGGTAAAACAGAATACTGGGAATTACTGTAATGTAATTGCCAACCAAACTCAGTTTTGGGATCTGGGAAGGTGTTTCAGCTAGCACACGATGACAGTCAAATCTTGTGGTGAGTGCCCAATGCATACAAAGTTCAGATCAAAAAGGCAAGAAACACTAATGGTGCCCATGCTGCTCTGATAGACAGGCTCACAGCCTCCAGTCAGAGCTGTGCTCTCCTCATGCAAGCGTAAGCTCCTGTTGGTGCAGACCTGTGGTAAGCCAGGAAGCTGACAGCTGGCCAGAAGGCTCGAAACAAGTCAATGTGATAAAGAGAAAACCTGTGCAATGAAGTAATCATTTCATTATTTTAACCATCATCCCCAGACAGGTACGTAACCTCACACCTCCTGCAGGAACAACTAACTGCAGTCCATGCTGAATACACCTGCATGAATTCCCTTCAGCCCAGTCTGGTGGAAACCCAACAGTAAGCTTGAATTTAGCCTTATGCCGGTGCGATGAAGTCTGAAGACACCATGAAGGCAAAGATCCCAGAGAAGACACCTTATGCTGCCAGGCCAGCTCCCCAGGGGGCTGCACAGGGATCCAATGACTTCAGCAAGGTTCTTCCTGTTGAGATACATGATACATCCCTTCCACTGACAACCTAGTTTGCAGCAGATCTTTGTTCTCTTGATCCTTTACCGCACAGAAGAAAAAGAAACAACAGCTTTAGTCCTGCCCATGCCAATGACAGAGACATGGCCCAGCACTACCTGCTAGCAACATAAACCAATCCTTTCCTCTGAAAACATAAAGGTCCCCCTTGTAAAAGCTCCCAAGAAACCTGGTTTTCAGTTCCCTGTCTTCTCCTTAGCATACTAAACTCACTGCTGACCTGACTCATTTTCAAAAGCAAGGGAATTTCAACCTTTTACACTGAGGTATTCCCTCAAATGGAATGTCAGCACCACAAGTCCCTACGTGTTTCACTGTCTTGGCACTGACCAATTTTGTGAAGGCAAAATAGCTGTTGTCCTGTTTTTCAGCCTGCCTAAAGATCAGATGTGCAAATCAGGAAAACCTGAAGAACTGTTTAAAAACCTAACCAAACAGAATTTCAGCCTTCATCACTTGCTGATGTTACCTACTTAATAAAAATAACAAGTAGCTTGGCAGCTGCGCACCTTTGCTGGAATGGAAAGGACAGAGTACAAGTATTACAGCTCACAGAAGTCAGAGCTTTCCACCAGTGGAGTGGCTGTAACTGCTAGGCAGATGCACAGGTCTCTGTAATGCAACTGCTCATGCAAGAGAAAGGAGAGAAGTTATCTCTTTCCTCAGCGATAACCAAAGGGGCATACCCACTCCTTTTATGTCATGTGCTACTGGACCCCTAGGTATCAAGCTACCATAAGAACCATACAGTTTCATTCTGGGCTTACCCTTTCTTCTGTTTTGTGCCTTTCTGACACACAGGTATACACATGCTCTGATCCTAACCCTTTTCCCAAACCAGGTGATAATGTGAGACACAAGCTCCTTTCTGCAGCCAGCCACTTGGAGCTGTGGAAGAGTTAGTGCAGGTTAGAGCCTGCCATATAAGAGCACTCCAAGTTGCTCTCTAATCTACTTAAGTGGGAAATGTGTATCTCAGTCACCCCAGATGGTGCGGGAACACACCATCTTCAGGCTCGTCCTTATATCAGTAATCAACATGCATGCTCTATCATGGCAGAACATCTTCAACTCAACTACGAGAACAGGAAATAAATGCAGTTCCTTCCACATTAGATATGAACAAGGGTCTAGTTTCCATTCCCTCATGCACACTGCTTATCACAATTCAGACAAAGGACCCTGCTGCAGAAAGCAAAATGTCTTCTCTGCTGTCTTCTCCTAAATTAATTAAATGAGGAAATAGTCAATCTATCGCAAAAATAAGACAACCCAGTGTCAGAGTTGAAGTGTTTTCATATAGAAACACACATTATGGAAGTTTATCTGTAATTGCTATGAAAGCAGCATAACCATCCTTCCTTTGAGCTATACTTTAAAAACTTTACCTCAATTAGCAAGAGGCTGATGTTCTACATTCAACTGCTTCCTTCTGTCAGGTAATACACAGGAGGCAATCTTTTCCTATTTTACCTAGGAACATTATGACAGTAGGGAAGAGGTTTGATGCTGTTATACTGAAAGTTTGCCCAAACTGACACCAGAAGAAAGCTGTTAAGTATGCTTCACCACAGCACGAAACCTCAGGAAAGCTTTTGTGCTTATCTGTCCTTGTGTATCTGCACACCGAGATTCACAGGGTCAGAATTTGCTGGGCCTGTAAAAGAACATGTTCCACAGCTGAGCACAGCAGCTCCCTCCTTCTATTCATGAGACTTCCACCCAGTGTAAAGCTAATAGTGTTATCTCCCAGCCTTTGTAGTTTCTAATACCCAGTTCTCTAATGCCTCGGTGTAATTGAAGTAAGTCTCCTGGAATCAGAAAACAAAATATTCACGTTCTTTTTTGGCTTGGCTTGACTGTTGTGAAACAGCTTTTAACACAGCGCTAACTCATTGCAGAAAATGGGGGTAGAAGTGACATAAGCAAGCTATAAATCTGGCCTGCAAAGGCAAAATGAGTAAAAACAAGCAAATGCAACAGTAAATCGAGTGAAAAAGGCATGCCTTGAGGTTTATGAAGATTACACTGGCTGACTAAGAAAGTGGTTTAGAGGCCTGGGTTTTGCAAGAGCAAAGTTACTGCTCTCACTAAGCCTTCAGCCTTTAGGGCTACCTATGCAATGGAAATCATCATCTGTTTTTTCACAAGCATTATGGCAGAAGTAGATCTCCAGGGGGTAGACTGTGAGGAAGACTGTCAGGGCCCGGAGTATAACACCAGCCTCTGAATGCCCTGACCAGCCTCTGCCTACTGACCTGCAAGCTGCTCCTGAGCTCAGACCCTGACCTGAATTCTGTTACAAGTGTGCTCTGCCTTGCTGACCTGACTTTGGACCTGCCTGATAATGCATCTGGTGATCACTGGACTCTAGGTTGAACCTGGAGGTTGTCACTGACCACCTCTAGCTGTCCTGTTCGGGTATTGTTGCTGAGGATGCTGTCTGTGCTGGAGGAGGAGGAAGGTGGATGGAGACCCCACCGTGGTAGGTGAGGACAATGCCAGCCTACTGGGGTCCTTACAGCTCTGATGGACTCTGCAGCAGCTTCACACACTAGGTAATTTTCAATGCATGAAGGATGTGTAAGTGCCAGCAGGATGGAGTCTGCTAGAGAAACAGGGTGATAGAGAGTTTTGGCTATTGTTAGACTTCCCTGTCTTAGTGTGGGTGGAATTATTTAATTTTCTGTCAAACCATCTGTGTTTGTAATTGTTACAAAATCAGAGCAACACAGGCAATACATACTTACTTCCACACCACAGTTTACACTATGCTATGTTCCCTACCATTTTCAAACAAGCATTTTAGCACTGCACCTTCAGTTCCCCCTTGTAGAAACCTTTTTTTTAGATAATCAAGACAGAAAAAGAAAACCTAGTATCTCAAGAGACACACATCTCAAATATATTGATTCATTTTAAACTGCACTGTAATTACATGCCACTAGTTAGAATCATAGAATGGTTTGGACTGGAAAGGACCTTAAGATCATTTCGTTCCAACACCCCTGCCATGGGCAGGGACACCTCACACTTAAGCCATGTCACCCATTGTTCATAGTTCTTAGTCCTTCTCCCATTTTATAGACTTAATACTAAAGCAGGTGCTGCATCCTCACATTTTGAATTAGTCAACTGATTATAGATAGAATTCTTTTCTTCTGTGAAGCTACATCTTTAAAATGCTCTTTCATGTCCAGGACCTCATTAACATCCTCACTAACAGCACAGACAAACTCAGGAACAAAAGCTACCATATTTGCTATCAGATCTACCCTCTCATAAAACTGAAGTTTTGCCAGGAAACCTCAAGAATTCTGATCAAAATGTACATCTCCATTAGCAACTGCAGTTAAAGAAGAAAAGGATCTTGATACTGAAAACTGCAAGGGGCCTGAATATGACTAACTCGGCTATCTTGGAGACTTTCTTCCAAAATTTATAGCTAGCAAAATGCATTCAACTGCTGAAAACCAGATTAATTTTCTATTATTAACATGGAAACTATTTACTTAAGTAAGAAATTGGTTTTTTCCATGAAAAAATGTAGGTTTAAGTCCACTTTTAGTTTCTGATACTGGAAAAACATATGCTCAACCTTCAAGTCAAAATGAATGGGGTTAGTCTGGTGTGCCATTTTGTAAGCCTGTATTAGCAGTAACAGGATTAAAAATTATGAAACTATTACTGTTTCAGAGGTAGTAGTAGGATACAAGGTCAGATAGTAACAGAGGTGGGACTTAGTATGCAGAACACTGTTTATTATGAATCAGTCTAAATAAATATGAAATAGTCTAAAGCAACATTAATATTTTTAAGGTTTCTTTTTCTTTCTTAATAAACTTCAAGTTGGTTCAAATAAGTGAGCTGAAAACAGAAAATCCCAATAACTTTTTTACAATAAAAATCAATAATCAGTTGGAATGGAAAGAACAGAATTGACAGAAAAGTGAAATTCCCTCCAGGCTGAAACATGCATCAGCCTGCATGATGAGGTGTTCAGTGGAGAAGGGAACTTGGTCTGGCCTGGTACAAGGCATTCAGCCTATAAAATGCATTGCAAAAACCATGCTAACTTGATCCACCACTTGCATTCAACAACATAACCACTTACCGATAGACAGCTCTACTGACATGGTAGCTTTTCTGCAGCGTTTTTGTGGTAAGACTTGTTCCGCAAACAAAATGTTTCATAGAAGGATTTTATAAATATAAAATGGATAAGAAAATGCTTTATGAACAATAAGCAGACACATCTCCATGCATGCCTCTGGGAGCTTGTCCATACTAGGGAAATAACAGCCACAGCACCACAACTACCACTGTAGTGAAACTGCAATGCAGGAATATTTCTGAGCATCACCAGATTTGCTGAGCACCCTGTGTTTTCTACCACCATTCCAGGCAAGCTGATAAACAGAGCTGAACTTTGCCTATACAGACAGCCTAGCTGATGGCACTTGCTGTAATATAGATGCTAATTTTCTACAGCCTAGCAATTACCTTAAGATAAAACACGGCTGCTCTTTAATAGCATACAGAAAATAGTGAAGTGAAAAATTCTGCACTCAGAACAGGAAGGGCAATTCATTACTAATCACTATAAAAAGAGCTAATGCAAACAATGCTTAACAAAATAGTGGCAAAACCACTCCTGCCATATGTACTATCTCACATTAAGAAACATGATCCAGAACAAAAGATATAGGAAAGAAAGCATACAGAGACAATTAGTCAAGTAAACAACTTGGGAATGATTGCTGGAAGAAACAGGTTTGCAAGAGCAGAAGAGGGAGGGAGGGAAGGAAGGAGGGAGGGAGGGAGGAAGGATTTGGCAGCAGAGACTGGGAGACTGTTCCAGGAATAGGAGGCAGCATAAAACAAAATGCAAAGCTGAGAGTAGGAGGAAGAGATAAAGGGAGGAGTGAAGAGGGAGTCAGAGGGGAGTAAGAGAAAATGACAGCTCACATTGCTTAAGGGGGTAGAAACACAGTGCCTAAAGACAGAAGGTGCCTTAGACATTAGGTCTAGCTTGCCTACTTTTAATAAACATAGGTTCTTTAATAATCAAAAGAAGTAGGGTCTATAAAAGGCTTAACAGCTCATCTTCAAAGACGAATTCCAACAGAAAGACACTAGCATGCTTATAGCTTATGTATTTAATGCTGACACAGGAGGGCTCAGTCTCCGAGTCTGAAATTCACTGTGTCTTGCAATATTCTGGACACACCACAGCATTATTTCCTCCAAATCCTGACTAAAGCCACAGCTGATTTGGTTGTGAAAATCTAATACACTTGCAGTACTAAGTGCACTTATCCCTTCCCTTTGTCCAGAGTGAAGCATTCAAGAGCAAAAGGTGGCAAGGAGTGCACTGGACAGGAAAGTTGCTCAAACTGCATTCTTACAGTGCTTTCTGCCCTTTTAACGGTAAACTATTTCCCATACAGATACAAAAGCAGTATTAGCTAGCTGACAGTGCAGTTAACCTAAAGAATACACACAGTAAGACATGATAAATGCTGACATTTCATCATTAATGCTGAAATCTCAAATCCAAATGTGCTAATTAATCTCCATGATGTAACAGATACTTCATAGTTTTCAGATCACTTAACACTAAAATCTCAGACACAGATGTGATGGGAAAGAAACAACCGCATTTAAAGCATTCAAGTAATTCAAACTCGACTTTGCAGCAACACTGTGACTAAATAATTAATGCCTTTTAGTAGCCCCAGATTAGAACAGCACTATACTTCCAGACAAGATTTTTCTTCTTTTTCTACTCAACACTGCTGTAAAGGGCAGAAAGCAGAGGCAGTCCGGATATCCAAACTCTTTCTTATCTCCTCCATTGTAGCCAAAACACAACCTTTAAATAATTTTTAGCTAGACAGCAACTTTGAAGAGCTACAATTATGTTACTAAAAAAGTACACTGTGATAAACATATTTTAAAATTTTAGACATTAAAGTTAAATACACATTAATTTTAAGTCTTAATTATTTGGTCTACTTAACTCACATAATTAATTTCGTAGCTGGAATATAAAGATTGCAGCTTTTTGGAAGACGTTCTCTTAAACAACAGAGAAATAAAGCCTCTACTTAGACTGTAATTCCAATTCCAATCAATCCCAATCAATTTGTTTCGTACAACTAGGCAGCACCACAGGGCAGCTGCCAGCCACTGGGTGCAACCCAGCCTCCTCTGCACACTCCAGGCACTGGCTTTGCTGCCTGACTCCCCTCTCAGCTGATGGGGGCACAGGAGAATGAGGAAATCCACCAGTTCCCTGCACCCTGGCCAGGAGAGCAGACCTGCACATCCTCCTCCTTGGCCACACAGCACTGCCAGTTTGACAAATGCATGGGTCATTCCAGCCCCAGAAACCCACCAACATGGCTCTCAGTTTCAACTCCTGCTGTCCCTCTCCCCAGTGGGGCATCCCTAGGCAGCAGTGCCAACAGGTAACTCTACCCAAGTAGTGCCAAGGAGCCTATGTAGGGGCTACCAACCCATATGCTATCCTTAATTCAGGTACCTCCAGAGTTAAGACAGGGTGGCTGTTTTCCAACTCATTCCTGCACACGAGCTGAGGACCCAGTTTTGTCCTCTCATCTAGACACCAAATAGAGAGGAAGACTTTGTAACTAAGACATAAGCACAGGCTCCATGTTCAGGAAATCACCACAGGGATATTTCAATGGCCTTTTTGTCTTCCTTCTCTCCTTGTACAGTTACAGAAGGGGCAGAAGAAAAAGCAGCACTATCATGGCAGGTAAAACTGGGTAAGATATTAAAATCTTCAACTTCCCCTTTGTTCACTGGTCCACAAGATCCGAAATACATTCAAAGCCCATCTTTGAGACAGTGAAAGCTCTTCATGTGCCGTCTGAGAGGGAGCTAGACATCATCCTAAAAGACAGGGAATTTGAGACGAAGTCTTGTAACCTGATGTGGTTACACATTTACCAAACCCCATCTGTAAAATGAGAGTCATGTTACGCAAAGACATTGAACACTTGATGCCTCAAGAGCACTTTGTGAACTTAGCAGAATGGACTGATACCCTGACATTACGTGGATGAAACACAAACTTCAGAACAGTGATTAGGGTAGAACTGCCACCGCTCGTTGCTTTCCTGCAAACACTCCAGAGAATGAGACCTAGGACAGACAGAAGGTGCAAAATCCTCTGGCAGCTGTCAGTTAGCAGGAGGCCTGTAACTACTCAGCTTGGTTTGCTGACACACAGAGGTCGCTCCATGGAAGGAGTGAAAATTCTCTTCCCAGCCACTGCATTTGCCAGGCTCTCACCCATTTTAATTCACTGCTGGTATTTGCACCAAACAGGGGAACCATGCTCCTTCAGCAAGGGCCACCTCAGAGGTTAAACTACTAGTAATGGCATTTAATTTATATGGAAGGGGGAAGAGAGTGAATTTATTTTAGGTCAAATTTCTTATAAGATGAATAACCTTGGACTCCGCAAGTGCTAGGAATACAAATAAGATGAGATATTTGAGTCCTCCACTCTTTTTAGAGGTCCACTTTCCTTCATGATTCTAAACAGACTAATGTCAACCAACCAATTCAATGTATGCAGGCTGAGCCACTGCCATATATCCTACCCCTAACTGCCTTGAGACACCTTAACTTCTATTGCCACTGCTTATAGAAATCCAAACCAGAACAACTGTATGTATATCAGTGGGAGACACTGGAGGTCTACATTATGTGCTCTCCCACATTCTCCACCACTTTGCCCCAGAAAGAAACCTTTACACAAATACACTCCACACTCAGAGTTTCAGTAGAAAAATGATTACTTACGCTGAAATGAAGCACACAATATGGAGTGGTCAGGAAGCACCACAGAAAGGCTGAAAAGCTGCAACACACTAAAGCAGAGAGAGATGAACTTCTCCATTTGCTATATTTTAGTTCCAAAAAGGAGAGTCTCTGCAAAACCTCAGCTCATATATGGGGGTATAAAAAAAGCAAGATTACGCTTCCTCTGTTGTACAAAACCTGACTTTACAACCATTTGTTCAGAAGAAGGCATCACACTGGATTGAAAGCAGCTTTTGAAATGGTAAGTAACAAAACCAAATCCCTTTGAGGAATATTTTGCATTAAAGAGAGCTTCAAATTTGCAGTGAAAGATTCCAGCACCAGCCATATTCTGAGAACAATGTGTGCTCTCTCTCTGCAGCCCCTGGGCCTGGCTTGCTGGCTCTATAGCGAGTTTGTTATTGCCCTAAGGGAGTATTAGATAATGAAGAGCTCTGAGTTTTCCTTTCGCTTCATGCCTGGGCTCATCCTAATGTGTGTAAGTAGGCTTAGCTTGCAAGACTTTCCTTCTCATCCTCTTCCCCCTCCTATTTTCCAGCAATCCAGCAACATTTTTTATAAATGAACACTACAAATTGCCTCTCTTGAAACAAACTTATTGAATCCATCACCTTCTTCACAGTGTTTCAGAGACTAAAACAGGTTCCCAGCTTTAAAACACACCCAAGTGCTTTTACTGCACTTTGTGTCTCCATCATGAAGCATCAGGAAACAGGCACCCCACAGAGTGGTAACTACTCAAGTACCTGCTCCAATCCAGCTCTGCTCTACAGGTGGCACTTCATCCTGCTAGAAGCAAATTTCAGCAGGGCGCAGGTATGTGGAATGAATAATGGCAATGGAGATACATCTATACACACTGGAATGGGAACACTAGGCCAAACAGGAGCTCATGCAAGCAGATCTTAACTGTGGTTTCAGGCAAACAGCTACATCCACTCATGAAATGCCTCTGACATGCTGTAACATTCTACTGAGCACCTAAAATGGTTATTTCATTATGAAGGAGAGCAGTGGGATTAATGACATTTTCTTCTTATGTTTCATCTAAGGTAAACAGACCTTATAAATAATTTTTGGGTAGTTTAAAACCATGGAGATGGTATTAATTTGAAGATATTTTGTGGGGTTTATAGAAATTTCTTTAAATTCTTCAAAGCAGAAAAGCCACATAGGAGGTTGTCTGGCACGTCCAGTGGTGAGGCAAGATCCAAGATTCCTGGAGTTAGCAGCTGGTCAACCTTTGACAGGATAGCCCTGTGCTGGCTGAATACTTCTGTCAACATACACCTTTTCATTATCCCTTTAGGATTCTGGAACTGAATAGCTTGTGGAAAAGTCAGATCATAATACCATATGTAGAAAATGCCACTGCAATTTTAGCCCACCTAAAAGATATGATGTCACTTTAGCAGAGACCACTACCCTTCCTCACTGTTGATGAGCTGAAACTGAGGGAGTAAAGAGAGAAGGCAAAGAAGAAAATTTCAACTTGTGTCTCCTCTTCCATATGGCCACATTGCAGAGGGAAGGTTTTAGACAGCAGGAGCCATGTCTACAGAGTTACTTACAAAGAAACCATCTGACTACATTCATTACTGTTACTGCATAAGAGTATGAAGGGAAAAAAAAAAACCAAGGACCCTTAAAAGAAGAGCCCTTGCAAGAAGTTTCTGGTCTATGCTCCAGGCCAAGCTCTTGCTTCCTGCATCTGCAGTGTTCAGCTAAATTGCAGACCCATCCATACTATCAGCATGAACTTGACTGGTTAATTAAAAACCATTTTTAAATGCCTAAATTCTGTTCAACGTGACCTGATCAGGAGAATGGCAGCTACCTCTCAGCTTGAGGATCAAGATGTTTCTTAATGACTAGAAAAGACTTGGTGTTCAAAGCAAATCTCATTTACCAAGGAACTAAAAAATGGAAATCAAACACATCGTTAACCAAAGGGTCGTCTTCTACTAGTTTGTGGCGAACGGAAAAATACTATATATAAACATTTCCATTTCTAAGCTTTCAAGTTGCTGCATATTAAGTTAGCACAACTAGCTCTGCTCTTGAGATGCAAATGAGAATTCAGATTGCTGTGTGACAAATCACTAGAAAATCTGGTTGCATTAGTCCTCAGGGAACACAGAAGACATCACATGATACTTCGAGTGTTCGATATCTGTAATCGCTCTAATCTTTACAACAATTTCATCAGTTACCAATATTACTGGTATCTGTTCACCTTCCAGTCATGTACCCAAGACATAAAGTGACTATGAAGGGTCAAGGGAGTATCTATTTATAGTGCAGCATGAGCTGTAGCCTAGGCAAAGATGTGAAGCTCTGATCAGCTTCCTTGTACTATTTGAGTGCATTTGTGAGCCACCAGCTCCTCACAGGCCACAATTTTATCCTCCTCCAGCACATTTCAAAACCTGAATTTAACAGCAGCAAGGTTAGACACAGAGACTCCCTAGCAGGGAGAGAAAGGGAGAGCAGAGAGAGGAGGAGGAGAGGGAACTAACAAAGAGCTTAATGAGAAAAGAATGAAGCAGGCATATCAGTGTGAGATACAAGCCCTGCCAACTCCACTTAGTGCACTGCCTAATACAGTCACTGAAGAGCTGCTCCTGCATTCTCCTCTCAAACCACTGTCCTTGCAGATGACTTGGTTAACAAGCAGCCAAATAGCAAGGCATGAAAGAAATCAATGCTTTCTTGTAACAACCTAAGTAACAATTAGATAAGGAATAAGAAAGGTAAATACAGACATTCAAATTCCTACCTTTAAAAGTGAAATCCTCAAGTGAACTTACTCTCTCAAAGGGGGTCTGACAGACAGCAAACCCAAGGAAAGATACGGAACCAAAGAGAAATGAAGAAAGCCTGAATGCTGCTCTTCACAAAAGCATCTATAGAGTTGGCTTTTCTGGAGAAGGGCAGCTGGGGTGAACAGTTGGTAGATGGATGAACCATTATTAGTAGCAGTGACTGCCTTCCTTCCACTCAGTGTTGCCCCAGTCTCTCAGATCATTTTGTGAACCTAAGGATGCCAAACTTTGAAGTGCAGACAAATGGAAAATGTAAATAAATCTGCGCTAAAAAAGAGCACATCACTGCTGAGCATAAGCACCATTAACCACTAGCTGGTATATCATACTGCAGCTACAGGTGGGTAGTAGGCAAAGCACAGTTCAACACAGACAGTCCAAAAGCACAGTCCTCTTCTCCCTGGAAACGATCTTGCCTTGCAGCCTCTCTCTGAAAACCTCCCATGTCACTCCCCGAAGATCCAGTAACAGTCAGAGGAAAGTAAGGAAGACAGTGTGCAGAGGAAGGTAGAGAAGCATGGTCCAGTACTCAGACTGTTATGGGACATGGCAGATTTGAGATGCTCCTTCACAGTGGGGATACAGCTCCACTCCTTCCTCTTACACACTGTGCATCTAATCACGGCAGGGTGCTGAACTCCATTTCCACGGCAGACAACGGGATCTGGCAGCAGTTCAAAGGCATTTCTAGCGAAGTGACTGAACAAGCTCACTGCCGGCACGGGCAGACGGCAACGCAGAGGAAGATGCAGAGCACCCCGCTTGTCTCCCCTTTGCTCCCCAGGCTGCAGGGGCAGCTGCTGCACAGCGGGCAGCCAGTTCTCTTTTTGTTCCAGTGGCAAGAGGATTGAGGAGGACACCAAGAAGGTACTGCCACAGAGAAGGCCAGCACCTAAACCCACAGTAAGGTAGAGGGAGCTGGGGGGCAGGGAAGGAGGGGAAGAGGAGAGAGACATGGAGAGAGGAAAGAGAGAGCTAGACAGGCAGAAGGAAGGCAATCAGGTGGGCAAGGGGGGAGCAGGGAGGAAGGGAGCCCACAAACAGCAGTGCCTGGCACCCTGACAGCTTGCCGCCGGAGTTTGTCTTTTAAAGCTGTCACAGGTTTACGGATGCCTCCAGACTGACAAGCTGACAAGACGAGGGAGACTACACTCGGCAGATGTATTCGAGGCAGTAAACTGGCTCTCCTGTCCTAATGTAGCTTGCAGCTTCACTCAGTGAAGTGCCATCACGGGGGGGACAGGCACAAAACAACCCACCATCACAGTATACTCAGATACCACTACTGGAATCTGGAGACTGTAATATATCTGCAGAGGGACAAGGAAAAATCACCACGGATAAAAAAATTAACATGTTAAAAGAATGAATGCACAAATCTGAGATTATGTTCTGTCCCTACTAAGCATGCTTGGTGACAGTGGTGGTGGAGGAGCGAAACTCTCTTTGTACCCCTGAAAGACTGCTACAAGAGGAGCTCTCTACTTCAAAACATAGTAGAAAATGGTGTCCTCCTAGAGGAGCAGAGAGGCAGGCAGAAAAGGACCACAGCAGCATATTCTTCTCTTTGAAGATGGAATACCCTAGGTATGCTCAAAGTCGCATCTCTTCCCAGTCAGGGTTTGGGAGAAGAGGGTTTTCAGACAGGATGACACACTAGCACACATCTCTGGAGGAGTTATTTTAACAGGAGCTGACAGTGCACCAGAAACACTTCTGTAAGTGATGGAACATTACAGGGTACTAGAGAGTGCTCTGGAAGAGGCCTGAACCTCAGTGACTCAGGTGCTACTATCTCTATTACAAAGTGAACAAAGCACCTCCTTCAAGTTTCATCCTGACAGTTACAAGCTAAAAACTAAAACCAGAAACAAGTGTCAAATATCAGGCTCTTGGAGTTACCTATTATGACTTAACCTGCTTTTACAGGATGTCTAGCTTTTTCCAGTTAAATTGACCAGGTACCTGCAGCAACATCTGTCTCAAAGGGATTTTCTACCATCCCATTGCTCCAACAGGACAGAAACAAGTCCTCTAAGTTAAGGTAGAAAAAGGTTTAAATTTTTGATGGTAAATAGATTATTTTCCTTTCGAATTAACAATAAAACCAATTCAGAACTAATTCTATTATCATGTATTCTTTTTGTCCTGTAATGGCACAATGATTTGCTCAGTGTTGTTTAATCCTAGAAGCTATATTACAAAAACATTGCAAATTACATATTAATGAAAAAAGCACTGAAGTCTTTCAGAAAATAAAGTACACAGATGTTAAGATATTTATTGCTAAGCATAGAATAGCAGACAAGGTGCTGAGGGATAAGGATTACACACATAAAACTAGTACTGCTGTCCTCATCAATCAACAGAAGTTACATGGATGTTGAGTACCTTTGAAAAATGTGGTTTCCACATCTAACAGGAGACAACTCTCTATTCTGCCTCGTTTAAAACAAAAGTCTTCTTACATTCTTGTCATGCTACAGTGCAGCACTGCAAGTTTGCAAGCCTCTCTGTGAACTGCGGATGGATGATGCTGACAACACTTTTCATTTAGACACAACCTGAAACCATGCAAATTCTTAGCTCCCAGCTTCCACCTGTGCCAGTAAACAAAGCCTTTCCATCTGAACTGCAGTATGCAAAAAGCAGATGTTGTCAATCTCTTGACGCTCCACTAGTCACAAAGATGACAGAAAATCCTAACTTCATACAACAAAACTGATGTGTAGAACAACCAAGATTTTCATGATGAGCTTTTGTCATACACTTAATATGTTTTTCTCTAGCCTCCAGTGTTTTATAGCTATGCAGGTTTATTTGACACGTGGTGGTAGTTTTTTCAAATGTAGTCACTTAGAAAATATTAGAGAGAAGAATTACTGCTGCTCCATGTACAGGAAGACAATATATGCCTAAGGTGAGAAGTGTCTCTCTCTCAAAGGCTACGTTTCTTCCCCTCCATCCTCCCTACCCAAACCTCCCCCACTTCTCCACTCCTCTGCAACTCCCAGAACTATTCCACACTGTCCCCCTGATCAATGGCAAGCAGAGAAAAATTCAGGTCAATTGCTGTTAAGCATCGCCTGGAGGCAACAACATGAAATATTCCTCATGCTACCAGGTAGATGTAGTGAGATTTCAGTTCCATTTTCCTAAGCAGTCAGTCCTAACTACGCTGGCATGACACAAACTGTAGTTCTGCTCAGTATCACTTTGTGGTGACTATCTCCAAACAGCCCTGGAAATAAAGGGGAAAATGCTGGGTGCTGTCAACGCAGTTAAGAGACAGCCTCTACTGCTGCACGCTGTAAGTACAGTCTCCCTTTCCCAAACAGCTTCCCTGGTTATGAAGACTCAGATAACCATGTAGGTTTCTCTTTAATGTTCCCTGTGTTGGCTATGCTCTACAGTAAGGCCTTTCTGACATGATTTTGTGATCTTTGTATTTATTACTCAGTGTATTTTAATCATCATCATGACAGCAGAGGCACAGCTGCAGAATTACACACTGCCAGAGAAGTTTTCCACCAAGATCAGCAGACTATTTCTATAGGGTCCAAGGAAGGGTGATCATGAAAAGCAAACCAACAGTACCTTAAACTCACTGTTAAGATGCCAATATCTTTATTAGGCAATTTCTGTAAAACTCTGCATGAAAGACTGTAGAAGTAACTTTTGTTAGCATAATGCCCAGCGAAATGAAAGCAAACTCAAAATGTCTAGTAATGATTCTGTCACTGGGTGAAATCACATACCCACTGCAGCATTTCTGGAGAAGCCTGTATCTTTCCTCTACTCTTAATGCTCCTATCTGGAATGCCTTTCTGAAAACCAGAACCAACTATTCAGAGAAAGAGAGAGGCCTTTTATAGTCTCTATACCCAACCTAAGAATGTTGGTTGTTACAAAAACATTAACAGTATTTGTGGTATTTCCTCCTTACCACGGTTATATTTTGCAACAGCGTAATTTCCAAGATACTGGTTAAACCCAAATCTCTTGCTGTGCTTTGTACCAGTAGCTTAAAAGGATTTATGGCATGAAGATAAGAATGTTTGAAATAAGTGGTCTTAGTTTGTAAATAACCCGATCTTGGGAAATTAAATAAAAAAAAAGGAGCAAAATCCCACTGTCCAGGCAAATCTGCTAACAGACCTATACTGAAATCGTGGCTTCATACCTCAAGAGACTCTATAATCCTCTTTGAAGTCCCTCATTTACTAGGCTATACTACAACATGTTTAGCTGGGCCTTTACAATGATTTAAACACCTAGGCAAAACGCACTTTTCATGCCCTGGCATGTCAAAAAGGCATGCTTTTCCATTGCGTGTTTTTCAAAATACCTCAGGTTCAGGATGCTACTTACACTAACTGCATTTGAGAAATGGATGGGGCCTAAATGGCTCTAGAGCTATCAAGACATCACAAGACTTGTTGGTTTAGTTTACATTCCTTAAAGAATTTTCTTGATAAGCCTTATTTGTAAGCCACCATAGCACAATAGTGTTGATAGTGCTATCCCTGAACAATTCTTAATCTCCAAACAGAAGCACACAACAAATCTAGCTTGGTTTACAGTAATGTGCCAAACAAGAATTTCTCACCCAGTTCTTGTGTCTCACACAGACAGACACCAGTCTCCTCTGTGCACAGATCTTGTCCTCCAGGGCTCTGCTCACCTTTCCACTGATTCACTTTACCACATTTTACAGGTGGAGACAGCACAAAGGATATGCTGTAGCCAGTCCCATAAATCTTGAAACTGTCACTGGAGCCAGTGAACCAAACATATTTGTGTGTAAATTTCACTGGAATAATACTAGCAATAAAAGATCACCACTGAGGTACTTTAATACTGCACTAAACACCTGAAAAAAATAGATTTCTTTTGAATTCTTCCATCCTTCCTCAACCATGTATTAATATAAAGATTCTAAACAACCGTAGCTCTTCTCAAAAAGGACACTTGGATCCAAGGAAGATTTTCTGGGGGTCACCAAGGGAGAAGGGAAAACTTCTCATTCCCTTTAGCAGCCACAGAATGGATAGAAGATTTAAGGATGTGTTTAACTCTGCCAATATCTATTTGTTAACAGAGGAACAGCTTCCTGTCCTGAACTTCCCCTTTAACTGAGGTTAACAATGTTCCGCTCCATAGCACAAGGAAGACTACAATTAAACCCAACAAGAGCTTACTGGCTTAACAAGGCATGCGAACACTGCCAGAACTGAGGCAGGGATGGGGGCTGAGAAAAGGGATGGACCTTGCAGCACTGTGTAGGCACAATCTGTTCTGCTCCAAAAGGCTCATTTTATTTGCACAGATTTTGGTACACTTCTAGCCTGTGTCAATATTTGTGTTGTCACTGATGGAATCTACCCTACCTGAAATTCAGCTGAAGACAGCTATGTCATATTATCCTTTTTTGGGGGGCTGCCACCAAAACAGAAACCAAGACTGGTTCTTGAGAAGGTCTTCAGGAGATAAAGGAGCCATCAAGCACCATGTTTAGAATGAAGTGCCTATCCGAGAGATGACAAGAATTTCTGGGGCCAGATTAGGCACACAAAGGAAAACCTTTCTGTTCATTTTCAGTGAAATAAATGGGCTTTGTTATAGATACCACTTATAACATTAAAACTTGAGAGCATACAGAGCGAGCAAACTTTCATCTCTCCCTCTAAGGAGCTGGAGGTGTCAGGACACTGAGGGCACCTTAACCGCACAGACCAGTTCCATGTGGGACATTCACACACCCATGCTGCCTATGGTCCTGCAATCTCTATTTAAGGTCAGGCTTGAGCCTTACCTCTGGCATCATCTCCTGGACTGATTTAGGCTGTAGGTAGATTGGTAGATTTAGGCTTGTACCCAGTCCTGCCTTTAGCCCTATCTCCTGGGTGGGCTTTGGGCCTATGCTGTAGCTTTGTCTCCAGCCCTCTCCTTTAAACTCCTGGATGAAGCCTCATTGCTCCATCCTGCCTGGGACTGTCAAGAGACCCTGTTACTAGCACCCGGCTCTGCCAGCCATGCTCAGACCCTGTGGAGCTGTGCCCCACTGGGGAGGGAACTGCCTACAGTGGGGTCACCCTTACCTCCTGTCTTGCCTCAGCTCCCAGCCCTTCCTGTGCCAAGAGCCTGGTGCAGAGTGGTTGCAGGAACAGATTAAAAAAATCGATGGAAACAATATTCATGTCTTGTAACTGTTGACTAGACCGGTCCTTTCTGGGAAGCCTTCCAAGTTGTCCATAATCACAGCCAAAGTTGATTTACAAGCCTTTAAGCATGGCTTTAAGGACAGACCTTGACAGTCTGGTGAGGGCCTTGGACCAACAGCTTTAATGCCAGGTACAACGAATATAATCTAAGAGACTAACAGAGTTTTGTAATATATAAATACATGAATCATTTTGTGGAAGGTGAAAGAAAGGAAGAACATGTGTTTGCATTTATAGGAGAAAACTTAACGGTTATGTGTCACTTTTCCTCTTCCATGTTAAAGTAGGGAAAAAGCTCTTGATGTATTGAACACAGTAATCCCCCACCATAAGATTATATTAATTCAAAATGCATGGCAAGAAGGGTGAAAAGGGCCAGAGTTAAGCCATTCAATTGACAAATAGATGATACATTCAGGAAAGAGGAATATGCCCCTGCCAGAGCACCCTAAGTCATGCCCTTCTGCTTTGTAATTAATTTTTTGTCTCTGTTCAGCTGTGCTCACATTTCTTATCTCACAGAGGAGCTCCAAAACCTGCTTGGGGACAAACTAAGCTTATATGGAGGAAAGAATAATGAAGCTAGCAGGTGTTACTAATGCAGGCTGCTAGCCTTACACTTAGTCTTTACACTTAGTAGTGCCTACAATTTGAGACATTTCATTTTTGTATTCATCTTCAAAACTTGACAGTAATTGCTGTCTCAGATTATACTTTACATTTACTAAATCTTTACATTTAGTAGTGCCTATAATTGGAGAGACTGACTTCATTTTTGTATTCGTCTTCAATACTCAACAGGCTCACCTTCAGCAACAGCCAACTCTTAAGAATGATGTAAATAGTAACTGGCAAAAATCCACCACTAACTTGCCAGTTCTCTTGAACTTCATTCCAACAAACTAATTAAAATGGTTAAGACCAAATCCTGTCCAAGCACTAGAATCCATCTCGGTTGCATAAATGCGGCATGATGTCATGAAGACACACCATCTAAGTAAACCAGCATACTTCTGGAGATGTTTCAATGACAGGACCTCACTGTTCTGATTAGATCAATTCCACAAGTTTCAGAGTAACTGGTTACCATAACATGCTCCAGACAAGGGGATGAAGAACTGGTGACTGCAAATTAATTCCTGGTAGACAAGTCCTTACTAGACCCACCTGACAGAACAAAGTAGACAAAGGAACCAAAGAACATATAACTGAAGAGGATTTATTTGTCCCTCTGATTCTGCTATGAATGAACAGAGTTGAGATATTTCACAGAAAAATGAAGTCTTTTAGGAACATAAAGTTTTATTGAAAACTAAACTATCACAGACATTTTGCGGCTCACTCTCTTTTTCTGTAATTTACCTGTGGGATATTACTGGCACTGACATTGAAGGAAACATTAAAACATTATGAACCTAAAAGAAAGTATTGATAAGGATGAACTAATCACAGGTTAGCACTAGGAAAGCCCAAAGTCTGCTTTTAAATTAGTAACAACTTCCAGTTTCCAATAATTCTGCTTTTATGTACACTGAAATGTGTTCTGCATGGCCTATCTAGCTACATATTCTAATGCACAGTCCCCTTTCCATTTGCTGTCTCCTCTCATTTCTATATTTTTGCTGTCTTTCCCCACTTCCTGGCCTTCATGTCAATGAAATTAAAGGTGCAGTGGCAATTTACTGTGGCTGTACCTGAAATCAAACATTCTTCTCCTTTTGCTGTTCTAGCCCTGATGTGACATACACATCAACATCAGTTGAATACACAAAGCACTCCATTAATATTTTCATTCTCTCTTATTATAAGTATTTATTTTCTCATCTGAATATTACACCAAGTGTGTCTGGAATTACACAACTATTCAAGCTGGACAAAACGCTCTAATGTGGTCGTTACACTCATTCTATTCCACCACAAATTTTCATTTAATTTATTGCTTCTACTTGAGTCTGAGAAAGCAGCCCCGGCTTCTACTACCACTCTATTCCCCACAACAATGCACTGTACATACAAACCCCTTTATCATGTGTTCAATCTATTTTTTTTCTCCATTACTAGTCTCTGCCAATAGCACCTGCAAAATTGACAACAAGCTTACAGGAGAAAGGAATTACTATTTAAATCACACTGGAAGAATGAGCTATGAAAACGGGTATACCAGCTACACAGATCCTACCTCTTTTCCAGCCCTCCAAAATCCTATTATCCAACCAATGCCTGAGGACCCTTGTCTACTCCCGATTAGGGAGAGAAAGCATAGAGCTGCAGTGTGAGTGGGGCTGGAAGGGGCTGCCAAAAGAAAGTGGTAGCTGCATGGAGACTGGCTCTGGAGGAAATCTTTCATTTGGGCAACAGTATCCAAATTGTCTATGGCTTTCCAGGAAAATTAGGGTTAAAGTTCAGCTTCCAGCTGACAGACAGAGGAAGGTTAGAGCTGTAGCATGTGCAGGGCTCAAAGAGTCTGAAGTCCTTGTTGCAGCATGTCCACAGTTTCTGTGCACTAGAACTCAGCACTAAGTAAAAGCTCCTGCAACTTTCTTCCTCTAAACCCAGTCTACTTGCACAATGAATGCGCTATTTCATCCTTCTTTTTTTCCCCTCTGCTTTTCTGCATGTTATGGCACATAAAGCCACAACAGTCTGCTCATATCAAACAACCTGAGATACCCACATAAGTGAGGATACTCTTCAAAAAGTATTTCAACCAGACTTGTCCAGCACACACACAAAACCGAATCATCTATGTTCTTTCCAAGCAAAGAATCAAGGAGCCTTTCAATGGAGGTAAGACTTGACCACATCATCCCTCTTCTATTGCACCAACTGTAGGCACTTCCACTCTCTTAAGATGGGATTGGCCTTTTTGCAAATGTTAGGCAATTATCATTATATGTGATTTATTTTATATGTATATATGTATATATCAGGCACTTCCACAGGACTTTTTTGCTACAGTAGGTTGCAGTATTCAAACATCTGTCCTAAATGAACTCCACAAGAACTACCTTCCTTCACTATTCATTCAGACAGAACTGAGGGGGAAAAAAAAGCAGAACTCCTTTCCTCCAGCACAGAATTTAGACCAACCCAATATTTCTATTTTTAATTACATTTATGATATTTCCTGTGGGTATAACTCATGAATGCAGTTCCAGTATGCTTGGAGCAATGTAAATATAGTAATCCCCAACAGGATCTTACAGCTGTTATGCACGGGTCAGAGATTCTGTGAAATGCAAAACCTGAGACTTTAAAAGCTTTTTAGCCCACATCCTTCCCCATTCCTTTTCAAAGGCAGAGTTAATGGATACTGAACAAGACTGCCCCAAATTTTACCCACAAGGTATGAAAGTAGTAACTCCATTTAAATAAAGTAATATTTAGGAATAAGTAACCACCTGGCCTTATCTCACTCAGGAACTACATCAAAAATTCCTTTCTGATACAAATTAACTCTTATCTGCCACTTCATGCTGACAACTGCACACCTGGAAACAAGACACATGGAACTGTTTCCTCTGCAGATCATTCTAAGGAGAGGAAGGAGAAGTGCAACTTCACACTGCAGCACACAAGTCTAGCCTCCACCTATCTGATTCCTTGCCTCTTATTTTGACACGAGACCACTCAAAGGGACTTAAGTATGTTCTTCCCTTTACCAAATCTGAAGATGTCAGTACATAAAAATGCAAAAGATTTTGCACTTACCTCTGATCACAGCCTGGTGAAGGAAAAATACTCATTGGCTGCTTCTCTCAGGAACCATGCTCTGTTTTAAAATAAATAAGAAAGGAACAAGATTTTAAACAGTGCTTCTCCCTTCCCTAATGTTCACATCCATCAGTGTTCATAAACATTTACTCAGAAGGAGCACCTTCGCTCTCCAGAACCAAGGTAATGATTACATTACACTAACCATGGCATGAGGACAGAATGAGGCCATGACAACAGCCTTGTTGGCACTGACTAGACCATGACGTAGGATTGCACTGCAGCAGCCTTAATTGTGCAAGAGTGAGAAAGAGTGCAGTGAGATGAGAAATTACAAGTGCAGGGATAAAAAAAGAACCCAACCAACAAACCAGGAACCTGGCTTTAGAGGTAAACCACAAAGAAAAAAGACAGTTCACAGAACAAGCAAATGTGGTATAAGCCGAGAGAACTGGACACACCAGTATAGTCCTAATGGAATTTCTTACATCTGTTCATTAATATTGTTACCTTTGAAACAGTCAACAAAGCAAATTGTAAGACGCTGCCTACTTTAGTCTTGGCCACAGCTAAATCAGTTCAGTAAAACTTCAGTGGTGTGACAAAGCCTGTGTAGTCTGTTGCCAAAGCCTTTTAGAGTCAGGACCATTAGGTATACTGTGAAACAAAAACCGAAGGACTAGTTACACCCTTCCTCCACCCCCCTACCTGGCTAGTGATCACACAGAGGAAAGTACTTTGTGAAGCTAAGTGAAGCTCGGGAAACTCTGTGTGTGTACACAGTGAGAGCGTCTCAGTGGAGCCACTGAAACCCTGAGGGAGGGAGGGCACAGATTACAACAGGGTCGGGGCTAAAAGACTAATTTTACTGTACCTGTTAGCCTCTAAAGGCAGCTCTTCTACATCAGCTGTGTCTCAGATACACAAGCACTCTCCTGTAGCTCTCCTGCTCACACAGACCTTGATTCAGCAAAACCTGACCTTTGAGTTTCCAATAATCTGTAATACCTCTAGAGCCAATTAGTAAACAAGCAAGAACTACACTTGCACTGCCTGTAAATATAACCAAGTCTGCCCAGCTCCCTGTCTTCCTTGCAAATATACAAGAGCAAAAATTTTCTCCTTACCCTTCCTCAGCCTTTCTTTATACACAACTCTGCTTTTATTTGACCCAAAATTCTTATGTTTCTTCACTAAACATTTTGAGAAAGCAGAATGAGAAGCCCTACATGCCTGGCCTCTGCAGATCCCAACACACCAGGATAAACATCAAAACAGCCATTTGCAACAGCAAAACATCTCAACTATAAGAAGGATGAATGTTTGGTGTCACTGTAAAAGGAACAGACAACTGAAGAAATGTTTACTGTACAACTGTGGCAATCCAGTGAAACTCACCGAGAAGAACAATCGCATCAGGTTAATCATTAGTAGAATTTAAATGATGGCAGTGGATAAGACACTGACATGTTCACTACCGCTATGATAGTCAGCAAGACCCACACATGCAGATACACCAACATCCAACTAATGGCATTTAATACAAGTTTCCATAGGGTTTGCTGTCCCCCAATGTTTCACTGCAAAATATCTTGCATTTTCTGATGAAAACTATTACCAAAGTAAAGGCTTTGACCACAGTGTGGAGTACCACTCTGGTCTGGTTGAATTTACTTTCCAAAATAAACCCGACTTGGAAAAAACCTAGAAGGATCAATAGACCACAAATGCAAGGGGGATGCACAAAAGGGAAAGTAAGTTTTGTATAATATTCTCTTCAGGTTTTAAAAATTCATCTTGCTTACACTTGCAGAAGCTCAGAAACATTTATACTGGTGAGGTTAAGAGAATCCTGCTCTTTGTAGTCCCACAGTTCTGCATTAAGGAATGTCACAACCAGTAGAAGTAGACACAACAGGGCAGGATAAGAGGCCAGGCAGAATTTAACACCAGTTGAATTGGGTAACAGGGAATTTAAACTGAACAGAGTAACTGATATGTCAGCCAGCAATGAAACACAAAGAACAGACTGGTATTATAAAGCAGATTTTTTTTTTTCCCCATCAGTAGAACATGACTAGAATTGGCCAAATCTGATTTCAGTGCAAGATTTATTTTAAGGAACCTCAAACTAAAGGAGTGATTCAAAGCACCACTAACGGGACAATACTGCTATCATGTCCACAAAAAGCCAAGTGAGGTGGCAAAAACCTTGTCTAACCATTTCTCTCCTCCATACACACTATCTGCCTATGCTGTCAATGAGAAGGAAACAAATTGTAGGTTGGCAAAGTCCTCAGCACAAAGTGCACGTTACCACCATCATCAACAGCTGCTAAACACCAGCTCCCAAAACCTTAGCAGAGAATGCAAGACCGCATTTGGTCTCTAGGCATCAAAGCATCTACTAACAGAAATGAACCTCTGCATAGCACACAATTAAGCAATTTTGTAAAGATTCCAGTAATTCCAGGAGCATCGTATCTTTTCCCAGGTTTGTATTTGGTTTCGAATTTACCAGTCATAACAGCAGAGTGGTAAGGCTTAGGAGCCGGGCATACAGGGTGTGCTCCATACAGCACACATTCTGAGTTAAGAGTCAGTACATGACAACATTTGTATTCCTGACAGTCTTATTTCTCTAAGCACCAGACACACTGGAAGTTTCACTTTACTTTTTACTTTGGAAAAAAAGGCCAAAGCTGAGTGGAATGGATGCCGTCTGGAACACCCAGGACACACATGAGAGCATGTGTGTGGTCCCCTTCACCACTACGAGATAAAACACCTTTCAGGGAAACGAAAATGATGCTTTTCTAAGCATAAAAAACTTAATATTTACATTAATCAAATACAAAAGGTTCCACTTAGTCAGAAGAACAGCATTCACAGGAGAGCCCAACTGAGTAGACCTGTTTTTCCATGAAGATCATCTCAGTCTGGGCAAACAATCCAAGCCACACTAGAAAGACAACAGTTCTACTTTATGTGTCTCTGTAGTAATTAACCGAAGAGACACAGAAGTTCTTTGTTTAAAAGTAATAATTATTTAAAAGTATAAATCAGAAGCACAGTAAAAAATATGTAATAATAAATCACACATTGGGAAAACACAAAAGGTAGCTTGACATGGTCAAAATTTGAAGAGATTTACAGGGACATGAATAGAGAGCAGAAAGTCCTTAGTAAATGGTAGAGATTTTCAGTTAATTTGTGTAAAAGAATAAAAGAGAATAAAACCTCACAGGCACTGGAGGCTTGCACTCCTTCCTGGGTAACAAATACTTTGTAACATCACTGAATGAGTAGCAGCTGCTCTACAGTTCAAAACTGCACAAAGACAACACAGCAAAGACAGGTGACTCTCAGTGGGTATAGGCAAGAAAGGTGGATGGCCTGCAGCAATCAAACAGGGAAAAAAGAGGACATGTACATAGACAAGGCACAGAGCTACTTGGGAAAGAGTGAAATCAAGGAGCAATTATCAGAAAAGGTTACTGTCAGAAACTGCAGATGTTCAAGAAAGAACCATGGAGAAAACTGCATTCCCTGTCAGATTTCCAAGGAAGTGAAAGAAATGGAAACTAGGCAGCAAGGATATATTTGAAGCAGTTAATCAAGGGCGCTTGCCATCAAAACATTTTACCTTAGCACATAATAGCTCCTCTATGGCTCATTCATGTGCATCCAGAAGGACTGGTTTGAGAAGGGAAACGGTTTCCAAGACCCAGTAAAGTTCTTAAGTGAATTCATATTTCTGATGGAAAAAAAAACAGCCTCATTTTCAAAGTTGTGGAAGTTATCTCAAATTCCTCCCTTCCCTCCTGTATGATGGGTTGCTTCAATGTAACTCACCAGAGAAGCTCTCAACACAGGAAAAAGGCAAAACCATTTGAGGAAGGAGAAGCATCAGTCCAATAGTGTAAAACAAATGGCTTCGCATGGTTAATCACTCAGCCAATGCCCTGCTTCAGATCTAGCATGCCCTTACGTGGCATCATGTTGTCACAGCAAAGGAAAAGATTCCTCCCCATTCGTGAAGCGCACGCAGCCCAGACCCCGTCTGCATCAGCGTGACGGTGCTTACTTGCAACCATGCTGCTCTGAAATGCCCATGACTGATTTCTCCAGTAGTCCAATTTTCAGACAGGCCAATGCAAGCAGTGAGTGTTCAAACTGTAACGCTACCTGTCCTTGCCTCTGTCCTTTTCTCTCCTGCTATCAGCTACCTTTGTCTCCCAACGAGCAGAAAAACAAACTGACTGCAGTCAAGGCCAATGGGTAAAAAGACTGCTTCCCAATGCTGCAGCCTAGCAGCTAAAATCCTGCCATCTCTGTGAGAAGAAATTTGTAAAAAAAAGGGGTAATAACTATAACAAAAATATTAGGAAAAGACCTCTCCTCATTTCCTTTCTGCTCTCATCACACTCGCAGGAAGGAAACTGCTTTCATAGCTGATGAACTTCCATTGCTACAAATCTCTCTTTCCTCCTTTGCTTCTGACCGTTCGTCAATGAGAAAGGAATGGTCTTGAAGAAGGAAAAACTGCTTTATACATTAGACAGATGTATCTAAAAAGGCTGTCAGTTTCCATCCTGCCACAGAGCCACTGCCTTCTGACAGCAATGCTGTAACTAAGTTGATAGCACTGGGCATTCTCTGAATTAGTGGGTTAAAGTATCAGAGCACTGTATTTAAACCTTTCACCCCATCCAGATCATTTAAACAATTCTGCTCATGCCTTGTTTAGGCTATGCCTCCCCAAAGCATTCAAATTAAGAGCACCCAAAAGAACTAAAGACAGTCTGGTACTAGCTTTTCTCTGTGCGTAATAAACCCTGGCTCACACAGACAAAGCAATGCCTTATCTCCCCTGTACCAGTCATAAAGTCATCATTACTATCTTAAGAAAAATAGCATTAAAAAAAAAAAAAAGGTAGCAAACAAATAACCCGATTAATGCAAGGCAATCATGTTAAGTTTCCAGACAGCCTGAAAACACCTAGGAGCCCAAATCCCACAGGAATTAAGTTAATGTCAACAGAAAGCTATGTAAAGGCTTGGTGCCTAAATGGCGACCCCCAGTTTACAGTGAAGTTGGCAGCTACCGTGGAGAATTTCAAGAGGAAGATGATCATTTATTTCTCCCATTTTATTCCTCCGTTAAATAAAGCAAATACATTTTTCATTTATCATTGTCAATATTTGATCTGGACAGTGTTGCCTTTGCACTTCACTTTATGATAAAAAGACAGATAAAAGTAAGGAGCCTGAAGTCTACATTGCAAAGAAGATTCCTCCAGTACCTAAGATGATGGCAGGGAAAAAACAAAGTATCAACAGCTCCTCACCTAACTTCACAAACGTGCCTACAATGTTATGAATTGGCAATTCCAAGTTATGACTCACACCCACCAAGGACCTAATTAAAACTAAAATTAACACTGCCCATTCATTTTAATAAAGGGGAAAACCATTAAAGCAAATGATCTATGCCCAAATAAAAAGTATAAAACATATGTGTGATATGAATGTAAAGACACACTGCAATGATGAAAATAAAAGTTTGCCTTTAATTCAGTTCTAATGTGCTGTTTAAACAGCTTTCCTTGTATGTACTTTGAGGTTCATAGTAGTAACTTCCAAGATGGCCAGTAAGTGGTCGTAGCACAGCTGGCTGTACAGGAAAGGTACATGATGAGAAGAGATACGCCATCCAATAAACCAAATAAAAATTACAGATACAGAGTTTCTTCCTGAATGCAAATGCACAAAGATGAATGAAATCCAAATCTGGAGGAATAAATATGACATCTTGAAGCCATATTGTGAAAGGGTAAGACTGGCTAGCAGATTGGCTGTGTCCACACCTGTTGTATTAGATGCATTTTGCTTTTTTCAGTAGGTGAGCAGAAGGAAATTTGCATACATGGAAACAGAGAAAAACTGGTAAAAATAATTAATGTTTTCAGGGGGTTAAGAAAAGAAGAAATCAAAACTTCTTACTCAATTACCTTTCACACGCTTTGATAATGTTCAGCCCCAAGTTCAGCTTAGCCAGTGCTCAGAGACAGACATGTACCTTCAGGGTCTTTCCCACATGTTGAGGAATGATAGCTTTCTTTCTCTTTCCACACAGTTTTCTCAAGCTCTGCTCCTCATCGCTGCTGCTTTCCAAACCCCTCTACCCGGCCGCTGATGGTGATGCTGCAGGTGCAGTCAGCTGGTGAAGAACATACAAGTGCTGAGCAAGCTGTTCCCTTCTCCCTGGATGCTCGCAATCACCACTGGGGTTGGCTATATAAATGCTCAGATAGTCACCAAACCTTCCCACAATTGGAAATAGATACCTGATCCATCTGCAGAAGTCTACACCAGCACACGAGCTTGTTTGGAAGAATACCGAAACGCATTCTTTCAACTCTGCCTACCACCCCTCTTTATTTTTCTGGGATGCAGAAGTAAAATAACCTGGTACATAAATCCATTTAAAAATAAGTAATAAAGCTGCTTTATACTATTGCTCATGTTGTCTGGAAAAAAATATCTTTGCATGAACCAGTAATTCCCTTTCTCCTTATTTTCCATGAGATCATGATACAGATTGTAGTTACTGAGAGAGTAGTCCCAGAACAATGTGAGGAGTATAAATTCTTTCAATGCTACAGGTGCAAGGACTTGGCCACATCCTTTCACTTGGGTCTTTTGAAGTCAACAATCTGACCGTGGTTGAATTGTTAGGAAGAATGGCATCTGAAAAAGGTACACATGATCAACCAACCTGAATTCAAGGAACACCATTAATGCTTTGAGATTAGCAGGTAAAAGCCTGCAGATTCTCTAGGACACTAGGTTATGATCAGGGAGAAGTGTCAGTACTTACAGACTGACTCATGGAAGCACAACTAAAGCAGCTCTGTGGGGCATTGTTTGAGAGTCATTGACCCAGAAAGGCACTAAAGCAAAGCTGTACATAAAGCTCCCAATGCAGGCACTCAGCTCTGTGCTCTGTTGCTGGAAGGAAAACACTGCACAGAGCTCCACAATTTCATAGTTCACATAAACAGCCAAGGCAGCTTTTGTGCTTGTAGTGAAATGACAATTTTCACTTCCCTTCTTAATTTCTTTTCATACCTCAAGTTAAAAGCTCTCTGCTTCCTTCCTTCTTCCCCCATCTTACTCTAACCCTTCATAGTGATACTGGTCATTAGTGATTAAATTCCCTGTGTTTTCATGCAAACATTTGACTTTCCTGGCTTCACTGGAACACCAGTGAAGACCCCCCTCCCACTCCTCTCTCATCCCAAGAGACTGAGGCACACACATCTTTGCCTAAGCATCATTTCAGAATAAGGCCACACTTGTGTTTTTCACAGAGGCATCCAGCCAGCTGGAGGCTGGCTTCACTAAGTACAAAGCCTTTTAGAGTCATAGGCTGAGCCAAAACCCTGACCTACCATAGCATTGTGGGACCATCAGTATTCTTCCATTACTTGAGAGAGGAAATATATGAACTATCAATTTAAAAAGCATGTGACATGGCAATTGAATATTATCACTGTAGCACACTATCAAACAGTGCTTCAGCAGATAAAACACAGCAGGGTCTAGTGTACAGGACAAATGGGTTTTAGACTTTCAATCAACAGTTCTTCCTTTTAAGGCAGACAGAAAAAATTACGCAAAAGCAGAAGCTTCACTTTGAGTTTTGAACCACATTTACATGTCAGCGTGAGAATCTCATCTAATGTTTGTCACAACCATCAGAAGTATCTCCACTGAATTTAGCAAGCAAAGGGTCAGGATTTAAATATATGTTGTGTAAGAATGTGTACATGCATTTATGTATATAGACACCTGTACAGTATTATAATTACTTTTTTTGGCACACAACATGTCTATTACGCATGAATCACAGCAAAGGGCTGGATTTTTTTAATAATATTAAAGAACTTCTTTCTCCTTTGGAACCCAACCATAACCCTTTCTTATCTCTGTAATAACAGACATTTTCATCTCACTAATCTTCTCCCCTCCTCAATACAAAAAGAGAATTTGCAAAGTAGATGACTAACCAAACCCCTTTCAGCTAAGGCGCACCCAGCTTAGATGTTTTGACACTCTTAAGCTATATTATTCTACTCATTTTTTGAAAATGCATGTACCTTTTGTTTCAACAGATTTACAACAGACAAAGTCAGAGACAGTGTCCCATCTGAGTTACCTCATAAATCAGCAAAAAACTCAGAGGAAGCTGCATTTCTTATCCTAGCAGTGCAAACAAGAATTGCCCTTGCCCAGCCTTATTTACCAGACCATCTTGCTGGTGAACTGCATAACCCTTGCATGGTGTCCTGAACACATCCATGCTCCTGTGGACCTAGGCAGTTGCAGATTATAGGGCTTTTCAAGGGAAACACTTTTTTCTTATACCTTCCCTTTAGCTGAACAGTATAAAACCAGACAAAAGGGAAATAACTTCCCAAACACCAACACTCAAATCACTTCGTATTTCTAACCACTATTTTCTCCAGTCAAAGGCTCTGCCATCGCACCCTCACGCAGACTCAAGCCCGACACAACTGTCAAAAGAGAACCAGAGCTGTTTAAACACAATAGCATTTAAGTCTTGACTCAACAGAATAATACTAAAGCTCTCCCTAAAACAGGCTAAGTACAATTCTTTCTGATTTACAGGACAGCAAAACTGAAGAACAGAGCACAAGCTCAGACACTTACCATGTCAGCAGCAGAATCAGAGATGTGAGGTCGCAGGAACAGAGTTCACAGGCTCCTAACTGCTGCCTTTTTGCCTCTAGAGTACAGTTCCCTGCCCACCTAGAGCACCCCCTGTTTTTTTGCCTCACGTGGAGCACAGGCCAGACTGTGCTCTCTGTGGTTGCTTGCATAGCCAGGGCTGGGACTGTGGTGCTCACAAAGTTCTTTCTTCCAAGTGTGATCCCTTGTCACCACAATTAAATATCCAACATTCAATATATGGCACCTTCTGGTATTCACCAAAGGGAAAATACAGTCATTTGATGCAAAAACAATTTCCCACTAAAAATGACTGTTCTTTCCTTTCTCCTAACACCTTCTTGTCAATTCCATCCCACCCTTTGTTACATGTTTGCTCTTACCAAAGTCTGTCCCACACTGCACCACAAAATTAAGGAAAACGTTTTATTCAGGAACAGTAAGACTGACACCTCCTTACTGAGCAGAACAAGACTAGTTCTTTTACCAAAATCAGTGTTTACAGGTTATCAGAGTCATCTTTTCCCTGTTTTAATGTCAGATGGGTGATGGTTTCTGTCCCTTTTGCTGCCTTTCTTGTCTATCTCAGTAGGACTCAAGCTAATAAGCTTCTCATTAATGAAATGACTATGCCAAAGTACTGGCAGATGGTTCTATGTTCCAAGCACATCTTCCCATTCCCTCCCTCCCAGAAGTCCTAATCTATACACAGTGTAATCATCACAAAAACATATGCTCCCTGACAGAAAGCTTCCCTTCCATTATCTCTGTACTCTAGGGGATTGCCCCCGAAACCTCTGTGACACAAAGCAACTCCCTTCCTACCCAAGCCTCTGTTTCCTACATGCCTGAAAACACACTGACCAGGTCCCAGCCACAGTACTCACACAAGCTTAAAATCCATGCTAATCACTCCATAGTACTGTCCTTATCCTAGTCCATTACTAAGTAAAATGCACATACACATGTACATATACATACATGCACATATAATACTTTGCCACCATTTTTTTCAGAGGTCCCTGTAACAGTTTACAAGCTTTTCTCTTAGGTGAAAAACCATATAGTGAAATTTATTATGTTGGCTACCAGTAAATCTCTTACGTTACACTTCCATTTAAATGCTGAGTCAGTCACTAATTTGGTATCTCAAGATATCTTAAAATAATCTGTTTGTTTCATCTGCTGGCTCCCTCTCCCCCACCAATTTAATCAGATTACTGTGATTGATGAATTCATTAATGTGCTTATTAAATCCTGAGAGCATCTCAAATTCTACAGAGAAAATTTCAGGAAGCAAGAACAAGTATCTCTCTTGCACACACAGACAGAAGCAGAGGAAGGAGTGTTATCAGTTTCACAGCTGTGGGAAGGGCTGCACTAAGGTTATTTCCAGACACTCAGGATCCCTTTGGCTGACTTTGCTGGAGACCCTCAGAGAATGCTAGGGGTATGACAGGCACAGAGAGGCCACCGTAACACGAAGGGTTGTCTTAGTTCTCCAAATTGACACTGAACCTCCTTAAAAACTTCTTCCAGAGGAAGAGAATATCTTATTGTCAGCTCTTCTCTGTATTTAATCTTAACAATACCTACCAGGTTTTCCCCACTGCAGGTAGGGAAAAACACCAACAGAAAGTAGAAAAGCTTCCTTTTAATCTTTGCCACCTCCTTTTCAACTTCAAGTTGAAAGTCTTCAAAGTAAGACCTTTTCTCATACTGTGCAACACCTTAAACCACTCCATATTGTCGTGGGGAAGAACTTAAGCTCAGTAACTCCAAAACTACCTTACAAAAGGTGGAAAAGTTAAAAAGCATGTTCATTTCTAGACTAAAAACAATAGGTTAAATACAGGCAATGGTGGACAAAAAAAAAAGAGCGAGAAGTATCTTTTAGCCAGCAGTAAAAATACCATTGTTATGATTCTGTAGCTCTTGTCACCCAAAAATAAGCTGAAGAACTTTGCTAGCACACCTTCCCTGTCCTCCCAAGGAGTAAAGGGAAAGATAAAAAAGAGTAACACAGAGAAAATAGAAGCACCTTGGCACTTACCAGGAAAAAGAGTAACCATAACAGCACTGCTCAAGTACTGAGGAGCTGTGATCACCTGAGGAGGATGATACAAATGACCTTCACCTGTGCTTACTAGTTGACTGAAACTGTACTGACAAGTGGGACAACTCTGCCTTGAACTGTAATATTATATCTTTCTAGTAACATCACAAACCAGATGAAAAACACATTGGTTAAAAATGTGGTAAGTGTCTGAATTCCTAGGGAGAAAACCTAGTCTCTACCTTTAGCTTCTGCCAGAGCAACATCCGAAATGACACTGAGCATCTGAAGATCAAATGAGCTCTTGGTGAGCATCTGTCAAGTGGAGAATCTGGATGAGGATTACTCTGGGAGGCTGGCCAGCCTGGTAAACAGCAACTAGCAAACAGGAAAGGCTACTTGTTGGAGTCAGAAATGCACAACAGGCTTCCAGAAACTAAACACACCACACGCAATTAAAGCAATTTATTACAGTTATGTGGCTTTGCATATTTGGAAATGCATTTTCCCCTTTTTAGTCTTGGAGTGATGTGTTTATTCATGCAGACTGAAAGGAAATCTATAAACAGTTCTGAAAATGCAAGAACAAAGTGTGAGAATGGAACATTTCATATAGCATTATCTTGCAAATGCTTCCAGATTCCTCTCTGGTCACTGTGTGGGCAGCACATTCCCAGGACAGAGAACGGGGTGGGCGGGAGAAAGGGGACTGTAAAGCTATTCATGATCTACATTTTGTCTTTTCCCGATGAGGTTCATTAGTGACCTACTGGAGCATTTGGGAGGAGGCAGGGCTTGCTCCAGCAGGAAATGCATGCACAACGAGACCCCGATGCCCAATATGCGAGGAGGCCATGCCAAGGCAGCACGGTCCTCTCGCCGACACCCTGCCCACACCGGCCTTTTAATTGCTCTGCTTTGCAATCTCTCATTTGGATGTACCATACACAGCCATTCAAGAGGAAAGTTAATCCATCACAATGAAGTTCTTACAAACTGGGCAGCCCTTTCGCCAGCCCCTGCATGAGTAAGAACATGAGTTACATCATCTCGATTGCTTAGACTTTCCCTGACCCCACCGAAGCTCAGAGATGTAGGCAACAGCTCCCCGAGACAGATGAGGGGAAGAGGACAACAGAGAACCTGCACTTGCTGTTACATTGACAAATGGGGCCTAGGGGCACCCAGTGCCAGCAAAATAAAGCGTCCACGTATTGCACCCTAAACCTAGCTGCTGTAAACGCAGGAACCATCTTATGCCTCCCTGCTACAGCAAGCATCAGGATATTCTCATCATACAGCATGTTAATTTTGACAATTGAAGATGCTGATAGAAACAGAAATGTAGAGCTCCAGCAAAGGACTCTGCCCAGGATTTTTCTCTCAATCATCATCTATCAGCAGATGTTCCTTCCCCCCATTCACCAGTACCCCTTGTAGCACAGGGCAGCTTTATAACCAAGGCAATGTGAGAAAGCAAGGCCTGCCTGGAGCTCTGAAGACAGGGACACATTTTGAAACTGTGGTATGGAAATAATGTGCAACTCATTAATACTGTGAATACCGTGTAATATTAATGAATGCGCTGACAAACGGATGGTAAGCCCTGAGTACGTAACAGATAGCTAGTGGTGTAGGCTTGCTATGGACAGAACAGCACTGAATAGTGCCCTCAAGGTAGGGGGGAAATATAGGTGGAGAATCTGGATAACTGGTTTGTCTGCATAGCCCAGGTTAGCCCAGGTATCCCCCAGAGTACTGTGATATAGCCCTGGCCCCTTTCAAAAGGGTTTTCTTGTGAGAGGCATTGAGATGCATTCATATACAGTAACCTCTAAAAGTGGTAAAAGAGAGTGTTTGGGGTCTTGAAGTTCAGGGTTAATTTCTGTTTCATTTTTAGACCATTAACATCTGGGGCTCAAGAGGCTGATGTAGGATGAAGAACGGTATAAAAGAGAGAAAATTGCTTTGCCACATAAGAAGAGAAGAACATAACAAGCAAAACTGAAATGCAGTAGAACGACAGAAATTACTAGGCTGTGATCACAGTGGGCTATAAACCAGAGCACACCACATTAACGAGTTAGGAAAAGATCTGTCATATGCAGAGGATTACAGAGTCTAACAAAAACATTCTCTATTAAGAGAAAGACGTAATCCAATTCATACGGAAACAACTTTCATATTATACAAATCACGGGACAAAATGCAGAACACAAAATCAGGAAAAATGGCACGTAACACTGACGTAAAGCAAGCTGTCAATAAAACCCTGTATAATCATGACACTAGTGAACAGAAAATCTATCTGAATTAATCAAACATAACAGTAGGAAAATTTAAAGACATGAAGTAGTAAATGCTGTACTCTGGAGCAGCAGAAATGGCAGCACAGTGAGTTTTTGACTAATAAACCTGATTTCTGTAGTTTGCAAATGAGTTGAAATGAAGGATTTATTTTTTGTGCTGCATTTACGGAGCATTCGAAACAGCTAGCACCTGACCTGTGATGAGGACTCTGTGCACTTTGACAATGCAAGCAAACTGTAATCCAAACAATCACTTCATATACATTTATTCCCCTCAGAGAACTGACTTAAGAAAAAGAAACATGATGATATATCATATTTAAGCAAAGTACCAAACAGTGAAAATTATAAGGACTCATACGTGGTTTTTTGAACAGCGTCATAAATAAATCACTAATTCAAAAGAAGGGGAAAAACTAGACACCTCCATGAAGGTATACTGTGTGCTCAATAAGCAGTGACAGTGAAAAATGCAGTAAAAATGCAAATTAATTTATATTAAGATGTATAAGGAATTAAAAGGTGAGTAGTACAACTACTAACATGCTTTCCACTGTGAAACACTGTGTAGTTCTCACTACTTTACCCTAAACCACCAGAAAAACATTGAAGTAATGGACTAAAATGGCTAACTGAAAAAAAAAAAACCCAAACCCATAAAGAAAGAGCCAGGTGGGTTTCTTCTCCTTTTCTTTTTCCCCTTTGTAATCCAACAGGAGGTTTAAGAAACACATGAAAAAAATCCAAAGCAGTCAAGAGCAGAGACTGGACAGATTAAAAACTATTGATTTTGTTTCCTAATAAAAAGCCAAAGGAATATATAACAAAACTCATGGGCAAAAATCTGTGTAATTTGAGATTATGTAGTTTCACATCATACACAATTATCCAGTAGTGCTTACTATGGTATTAACACTGACGCTAAGAATACTATAAAACACTAATGAATTAACAACAATAAGCATAGAAATACTCCTGTTTCAAGGCAAAACATGACAATAAATATGTAGGAAAAGTGTAAAATAATAATCTACCACAGTTTTTTTTTTTTCTTAAACAGCGCTACTGTTGATAAGAGAAGGATTTTGAATCGTGGTGGACAGACGATCTGATCCACTATGGGCAATAGAGAAGACATACCAGTAGAAGTTTGTTCTGCAGGAAAAACATGTTGTAAATTATATCACTGTAACTACAGTGATTACAAGTCTTATGAAGTGTGCCACACAAATGTGGAACTAAGAAGAGATTACAGTTTAAGCTTAAGAAAAGAGACAACAGAAAATTGTTTAGGCAAAGCTGCAACAGAAGTTAAGACAACATAACAACACTGGTCTAACGTTTTTTTCTTTTTACAGGCATTCTGAATATGTCTAGAGACCTTCCTAAATATGAGGGGCAGAATGGGAGGATGATACTTTTGACAATTTAGGAAGTACAGGATGGAAGCTGTTATCATTGAACTGAGACAAAAGAAACTATATAGTGCTACAAAAATAAAAAGACAAATTACTTATTTCTTTTGACAAGATCTTATGCTTCCTGCTATTCAAGCAGATCCCTTCACTTTAGGATCCCTTTCATTCCAAGAACGTGTATCAGTAACAGAGTGAACAGCACCAAGTGTGTAACCGCCATCTCCCATTGTTAGTTCTGCTGCAAGGATGGGGAGACAGAAAAGAGAACTTCTGTAATGTGCCACGTGTTTTTTACCAGTACTGTGGGTGGCTGGTGTCAGATGGGCACAGCCTCATAAAAAAAAAACCAAAACCCCCACTAAAATACCACCAGCAAGAAAAGAAACAAGAAAAGAAACACTCTAACACTGTGCTACCACATTTCCACCTTTACAACTGTTTCAGCTGCAAAAGGGAACTGTGATGTTGCAGGTAGTTTTGTTGCATCTCTCCTGGCTCAGTTGGTAAAATGCTTTGTGGTCTCAGTGTGTGCTCTAAGAGACAAAGAGCAGAAAACCCTATGGTGCTTATGGGTGCAGTCCGACCATATCTGGACATGGCAGGCAGAGCTGTGTCCTGGTGACAAGGTACATTGACAGTCCCAAGCAAAGAGTGATCAAAAAGGTTCAGTTATGAGCGAAGTACACAGAGCCAGGAACAGGACAAGACAGAAGACAGTATCTACAACATAGGTTCATGATCCATCCAGGAAACAAGGCTGGAGACAAAAGAGGAGACAGGCATACCTACCACACCACTCACACCAGGACTGAAGGCCAAGGCTTGAGGGCAGTCCCTGGACCCCTGGGGAAAGAGTACACAGGTGGGCATCCTGATGAAGCTTCTCAGAGCTGATGCCTGAGCTGGTTTCTGCAACCTCTGAGTGCAAGGGAAGGCTGTGCACATCTGAAGGAACAGACAAATGATGTGCCAAAGATGTGGCATCAACGGTGGTTTGTATTCACACATGCTACTGTCCCCATGGGAATACACACAAAATCACAGATCTCTGAATGCATTTTTCCCCATGGGAATATACGCAAGATTGTAGATATTTGAGAGCAGTTTTTCTCCTAATTATATAAACATATTGCTCTCCAACGGGGGGGAACCACCTTTTTTCCAACTCCACCTGCACTGGAGTGCTCTCCTGTAACTACTCTTTCAACACATACTGGCCTCTTTATACTAGTGCAATCTCCACTCATCTGTATCTTAAGACGTCTGAAGCAGCATTTTGCCTCCAGCAATCACCATCCCAAGTGTTCTAAACGCTCTTGACAATACAGGCAACACAACTGCATGCCCTTCTTCAACCCTCTGCTATTGTTTCTCACAGCCTCTTCAATCAAAGAGCAGGGAAGGGGAGCCTCACCTGCACAAGAAGGCAGTCCTGGAAGTTAGAAGGAGGAGTGAGGAGGTATGACACGAGCAGGGAACAGCAAACCTGAACAGAAGATAAAATTTTCTGGACCAATTCTTTCCACACAAGCAGCGCTGGGCTTGTCTACACCGATACTCTTCAAAACTTCCTCTGATTCACTGCTGCCATTGCCTGCAGGGGGTTGCAGTGTGAAGTGCTGCTCTATACCAGTTTCTCAGGCACAGCCATTACTCCTGTACGGTGATTTGAATGGGAGATACCCATTTCCTTCTCATCTGGGATTTCCTTGCTTCAAAACACTTGACAAGCATGGTTTAAAATTTAAAACCATAAATACATGCTTCTCTGCATGTTGAGGGAGAAATCCGGGCCCAAGAGTTTCATTCCACATGTTCAATTAGGCCATGAAGAAAAGTACTATGGATGCAGAAAAAAACCAGCCTTCTGAGATTTGTTGGGGTTTGCCACATAAAAGTGCCATAATTATAAAATTTTCTATTAAAAAATTGATACTTTTAAATTTTTTTTTTTTTCTTTTTCAAGTGGCTTAAAAATGTGAAAGTACACAGAGTTGTTATCGATGCTCAGCCAACAGTTACAACACACTGACCTCTATCTTAACTCAACATGGCTCTAACTTCAAAGCCTACTTTAAAACTATTTAAATACCAACATTATTAAGCATAGCAGGCATGCTGAATACTTAAATGGAGCCAGCATGCTTTATGTGAAATCCAGCCTCTGCAGTTCCTCCCCCTTATTTCCCAGGCTAAGCTTACCTGCTCTCCAGAGCAGGACTTTCCTGTCATACTTCTTGACAGAGAGGAGTGGTGTTACCCTGCTCTCTCATCCTTGGACTGCTGTTTTTTATATCCCCACCTTTTCCCCTGTGGTGGCTTGACCCCCGCTAGATGCCAGGTCACCAAAGCCACTCTATCACTCCTCCTCCTCGGCTGGATGGGGAAGAGAAAATATAATGAAGGGCTCGTGGGTCAAAATAAGGACAGGGAGAGCAGTTTTTCTACTAATGATGCAGAGAGATCATTCACTGTCCTGGGCAAAACAGACTCCAGTTGGGGAAGAACTAATTTATTACCAATCAAATCAGAGTCAGATAATGAGAAATAAAAACCAAATCTTAAAAATACCTTCCCCCAACCCTTCCCTTCTTTCTGAGCTTAAATTTACATCTGATTTTTTCTACCTCCTCTCCTCCCAGCAGCACAGGACAAGGAATGGGAGTTGTGGTTAGTTCATCACATGCTGTCTCTGCTGCTCCTTCCTCCTCAGGGAAGGACTCCTCACACTCTTCCCTGGGGTCCCTTCCGTATGAGACAGTCCTCCACGAACCCTCCAAAGTGAGTCCTTCCCATGGGCTGCAGTTCCTCAAGAACTGCTCCAGTGCGGGTCCCTTCTTACTCCCCTCTCCAGATGCAGTTGCTCTTGCAGAATAACTTTCCCCCCTTGTTCAGTATGTTATCCCAGAGGCACACCACTGTCACTGGTGGGCTCAGTCTTGGCCAGCGATGGGTCTGTCTTGGAGCCAGCCAGCATTAGGTCTTTGGACACTGGGAAGCTTACAGCAACCTCTCACAAGAAGGCACTCCTGTAGCTCTGCTGCTACCAAAACCTTGCCATGAAAACCTGGTACATCCTGATTTTACTACCTGCAAGGAAAGACAGGCACATAGCTGCTTTGCTTTGTCACAGGCTTGCATCCATACTGCAGTGGCTCTGTAGGCACGTTCATGATTGCTGATGGGGGGAACTGGAGGCTGGACTGAAAGTCAAGTGAGGTTCTCCTGTATACTCAGTAGAGGTGAATGGAGACCCTCACTACCACTGACTGAGAGGAAGGGCTTAGAGGGTTTCCTGCCTGACTGCACCTGCTTGTGACATTTTAGAGGCAGTAATACTACAGAAAGTATCACCTAAAGAAGGACAAAACAATTCACAAAACCAGCCACAAACAGAGCTATTGTAAAAGGCTCTGTCATGTATGATGACAGGGCAAGTGGGAGAAAAGCCTGGACTGCTAAAGCCCTTGGACAGATTTTCTGGACCTTGCTGCATATTTTTCACTGCATTTGTTACAAATAATACATCTTGATTGACACCGAAGCAAAACCAACACACTAAGTTACCTGTCATCAACGATGTTCATACGGAAATCCTGTAGTTGAGCCAATATCAGAAAGTGTTTAATTGCTTAACTATCAAATGCTTAGCATACTTTAAAAGTCAGGCAAAACTTTCAACATAGCTTCTCAATCATCACTCAGAGGTTGCCATTTGGACCTCAAGAGTACTCAGTAGTATGTATTGCTCATATCTACAAGCAAAATAAATGTTTAGTAGCTTGAAAAATGTCCAGGAGGTAAAATTGCAATGGCTCATTTAAGACTCAGCTATGAGGCTGCACAATCAGGAACGCGATCCAGAGGAACAATCTTCACAAGCCTTCACAAGAATGATTTTACTTCTTGTTTGTTTTTTTTAAAACTCTTCTCCTTTCTGTCTCATAAGGGTCCAGGGTGCAGTTCTGATACACGGACTGGTCCTTGAAAACTACCGCATGGAGAGATACACACTGTTCACTGAGACGCTTTATTGCAGACTGCTGGACTCCAAGACACAGCCTTTTAATCAAATTATTCTTAAGTCTTACGTCAAGTGCCAAATGTAAAACAGCCCCACACAACTCCCTCCTACCTTGAAGATGTATACTTTCCAAGGTAAAACTTTCAGAACTGTCGTTTACCTAAAAGTCACAGCCACAGACAGTGCACTTCTAAGTAATAATTTGCTTTTAAAAATATTACCATTGAACATGAGTTTCTGTAAGTGGGAAAGAAAAAGGAGGAGTCCGGATATACAATGTCTGTGAGCACATGGGGAAATCTGTGTCCTGTGCTCAAAAGTTAACCAGTACTTGGCACCGGTATTGCATTTTTCCACCACAAGTTATTTTCCCTGCCTCCAAATACATTTTAGTCCCATTTACAAAAGGTTCACATGGTAAATTGAAGTTTGGAGCTCCTTAAGCTTATGCACGAGCAAAGGATTTATATTTACAGTCACCTTCTCCACTCCATTCCCAAAGTAACTCTTAGCCTCTAAGTGAGGTCATTCTCCACTAATTTGCAATGATCTGTTTTACATTCTGGATACTTGCTGTGAAACCTCAGAGGAGCTGGGGGATAGACAGGGAGTCAAAGCTGGATATAAGAGACCACTCCAGCGCAAATATCCCAGATCAATTAACACTACAGAGACACTGCATTAAAAGCTTCTTGTTTCTGAACCCTTCCTAAAAGCCCCCTTGAGCACACAGTCCTACTATATGTAATGACGGGATAAATTAAAAATGGTAGAAAAGAGAGAAAGAAAATAAGAATCCTAAAACATAAGGAATTTACCTAAGGAAACGTAGTAAACATGTTCAAAGAAACAATCACAAACACAGTAATACCTACAGGCTTAAGCTGGAATCCAGATACAAATTCCTGGTACCTGACAAGCAAATCATTGAGAAATCTTGGCTACTACAGTCAGCCTTTATACACTGAAGCCTTCTACAGCAAAGCTTTCCATAGCATCATTGGAAAGCTTTGAGTACTATCTCATATTTCAGCTCTAAGTCATACCTTCTTTGAAATTTGGAAGCCATACTTTTATGAGGAAGGATAAGGCGGAAAGTGATCCCAGGACTTAAACACAGGTTCAAGGGGTACTGCTTTGCTGCAGAGCACATAAGCAGTTTCTGAGATCAGTTCAGAGTTGAGATGTTTCCCCCTGCTTCTGTCCCCTCAACACACTGTCAAAATTATTACTTTGGTAAGAAACTTCCAATATACCACCACAGGGTTAAATTCCTTTTACCTTCTACTATCACATTTGAGTGCAGAGTGCTCAGCTTGACTAAAAGCTCAAATGGCATGAATAATTTAAGAGGACTCCACTGGGAGGACCATTAATGCCTCAGAAAGCCTTCACTGGATCTCTCACCAGTTGTGATATTCTTAAATGCTACAGTACCAGCTTCACATCAAACTCAAAGCTCACATATCTACCACCTCCCCACCAGCAATGCCCCCAACAGGCTACAGGGAATTAAAGGGAGGCCAGGAGGGCAGTGGCCCCTGCAGCCTCATGACTAACCAACTAGCACCTCCACCTTCTCAGCCTGTTGTCAATTGCTCTTCAGCTTCTTTAACTTTTGCCTGTAGCACCGAAATATTACATCCTTGGTTTAAGTAAAATTGCTTCAACTGCCTTTGAGTTATATAAATACCTAACAAATGCAAGAAATAGTTTTAATATTTGGGGAAAGTGCTTTTGGCTTTCAAGGACAGCTGAAATTCAACTGGACTATTCACCTTGTAACACAATATGGACATCAACCTTAGTAGGTGGCCCGTGTCGTATTAAGCTTGGGAAAATTTGGCAGTAAAATGAGTTGTGGTTACAAGAAAACTCAGCCAGCTGAACACACAGAGGAAAATGGTGAGTCTGAACGTTATCTGGTGAGCCACTTGATACATCACACACTATTATGTACAAAATTACATATAGTTCTTAACTGAATCATTCCAAATCAAATCAGAAAAACACAAGCAGAATTACAGGAAATACTGGGATCTTGGGCACACTGCCCTCAGTGTCTGCTCTCAGTTATGTTATCTGTAAAATGCAATCGATAAATGTAACCATTAAGTAAATGCAAAACATTAGTTCAACTCTTAAAACAGAAGAAAATGAGGCAGGGACTTGTTTGGTGTCATATGTCAGATATTTGCTTTGCACTACACTGCAGCTAGAATACAATTCAAATGCAGAAAATCTTTAGATTTGCTTATGCACGATTATGATTTCCTTTGGTCATTATGTTACTTAGTATGCTTTTCCAATACCATACATGAGCAAATGAAGTACTCCGAAATGAAAGATGCTATGTAAGTGAAAAACATTACTGCAATATCCAATTTGGACATATTATAGTAGCATGTCTCCTTTATTGAGATGTCTGCTAGGAAACAAATTTGGCCATATCACAGTGAGTGATAACAAGTGCTGTTTAATCAAGACAGTATGAACATAAATTTTAACTTGTGTCAAGTAGCTTAATGGGAAATTACTGAATATTAAACAGACATAGAATTTTACACCTCTGGTCTTCCAATAAGCAAGTTCTTGAGTAAACTACAAGGTGCAGTTAAAAAGAGCCAGGTGCAACCATGAAGAGTTGAAGTCAAGCAATGACCTGAAATTTTAAACTTCAATTTTAAAAAGGTTCAGTACTGCAACGCTCTTCATCTTTGAAGAAGATGACAAGTACGTCCAAATGTGCTTATAATTAGAAAGTAATAAAAAGTATTTTAATTCACTTCTGGCTTTTGTGTATATATATGGTATTTCCAACTTGGATGCTTAATCCTGACTAGCTTTTTTATGTTTTATATGGATAAGCATCAGTGAATTTCGGGCCTTATCACTGTAAACATGAATATAAATTATGTACCTTTCCATGATAACCCCAGATTATGTGGTTTCATCTGTTATCCACTGATTTTGCCAATCAATACATCTGCTTACTATTTCCCAGAGAAAAATACAAAACTTGCAGCATCTTGACTCAAAACTACTCACAGTGCAGCGTGGTAAAGAGCTACCACACTGACATCAAGCAGAAGCCTTTACTGCAAAAGCATAAAATAGTGACAGACATTGCTTTAGATAGTCACCCTTAAAAGAACAGAGATTCCTGAATCCAGTGTTAGTAATATAACTGGCTTGTCTGAATTTTAAATTAAGATTATTCCACGACATACTTGGCTAGTGAGTGTGTTAAGAGCAGAACAGCACTTATTACCTTACCTAAAACATGCAGTTCCTAAGAAAAGGAAGTGGAGTAAAGGAGGAAAAAAAAAACCAACCCAAAACCCAACATCAAAAAACAAACCCAAAAACAAACCGCAGGGAACAGCCCAGTACCACAAATTATATGCTCTGCAGGTAAAGATGCAAGTTTAGTTCTTAGGACCAGGATACTGGGGAAGAAGCAAAGTAAAACAGTTGAAAAAAATAGAGCAATTGTATTTAGGTGCACATAAGACACCCACATAAGAAGAGACTGCTTTCTTTACAGATGAGAAAAGCCAACAGCAGAAATGTATCAGTATCAAACCATATGCTTCTGTTCTCACCCACCTTTACACGATAAAAGAAGGAACTGATCTGTGGAAATATTTCAAATGAAAGCTTCTTAGTCCTCCACACAGCAACAGATGTTGAGACAAGCATGTGTACTTCAGTTTGAAGTGTCTTGCTACCTACTGGAGATACCATGCCAAAGAGGTGGCTTAACATTTACTTCCTGTTTCAGTGAAGCAATTAAATGTGTCCCTTCCCCACAACGCTAGGAAGAATGTAATGACAGAAGAATAGGTTTCTTAACACGCCATGCACACAAAAAGTGTCTATGAGCAGACAGATAGAAGAATGTACACCTGGTTTCATACTGTGCATGAACACATGAAGTGGGCATGGGTCCTAAATGATTACAAGAGCACCTGCAAAGGACTAAAATGATAGTTGCTAATGCCCCAGTTCCAGGCCTTTCATTTGAAGAGCTTGGAAAGAGCCACGACATTCAGCATAACCATTTTATTAACACTAAAACTCAGAATTAAGTAGGCCTCCTTCCTTCCACTGTCACTTCATAATCACACTGACTGTTCTGAGACTCACACACTCCCTATCCTACACTTTCCATTCTTGACCTGTGCAAGCTGAAATCTCAATAGAGGACAAGAAGGCCAAGCTTTCCCACAGGTCTAATTCTCAAATCATCAGATACCTGGAGAGGAGAAAAAAAAGAGAAAGTGTGCTGTTGCTGTGGAAACAGAGCACAAAAATACCCTGATTAGATCAAGTACCTCTTAGAGGATCAAGCACACAGGAAAGGTTAAGAGAGGGAACACATTCAGCCCAGATGTCTCCACCATCACCCAGATTTCAGAAGATCTGGGACAGCTTTTCAAAAGTAGAGCTCCTCACTACACTTGGTGAGAAAAAGTATCTTGTTTGTGAAAACTATTACCATCACACAAAAGCCCTGAACTGGGAAGCAGATTAATCACACAGTTGGTTTGAATTCTTGACAGATGTATTAATACAGAGTCCGGGACATGGCGTTTAACAGAGGACTGCAGAAATACCTGGACCTGCCTCCAAGTTTACAGGCTGAATTCAAAAGCAATGCTTTTGAATAGTAAAGAAAATTAACCTACATCCCAGTGGAGTTCCTCTGTTCCTTGTTCCCTAAGAGATGAAAAGGAAATAGATGTGATAATGTAATTAAAGATGACACAATAATTAGCACAGAAAAATGTCTGAATTAAGACCGTATGGGCACACTTAGTATCAGACTACACTGATTTTTGAGTGGCTTGACTTTAAAATCATTCTTGTGCATATATCTTTAGTTCTGTTCCTCTCTCCATTACCTTTGAGACCCTTTAACTGTGGAAGCTGTTCATACCCTGACCTACATGAACAATATGAGACTGCAAGAGTCTAATATAAATCCATCAGAGAGATCACTGTAGTTAAAAACAGTATTAATGAGAACACCACATACACAAAAGCCAGATCCAGGTTTTCAGGAAGAAAGGAATTGCAAAGTGTCAGCATTAGAACTCCTCATACCATTAAAGATAAGGTGAAACCAGCAACCAGTAACTATTTGATACTCTAACCAGTGATTTTGCCAGGACATTTTTAAACATCAGATGAAGTTGGCAGAGGATTCCACAACAGACTAGAAATTTGTTTAGTTTATCAATGTCACCAGACATTAATTGCCTCAACTCTGAATCTTCTGTCCTTCCTTCTCATCCCTGCAAAACATCTCACATTAAAAGAAACAGACATTGGCAAGCTAGAAGAATTATTTTACAAAGGTGTTGTGAAGCTTAACTCATGTTTGCAAAGCCCTTTGTATTGTGCCTTTCATCTGCTGTGAGAACCTCGCCATATTATCAGTAAGGTCTTCTCTGCAGCAGAAAGGCTTTGCTAAAATAGCTATACTAGCAAATCTGCTCAGTTGAGATGCAGTTTCCACATGCAAAAAAAGTAATTTTGCCAGAACAGATAATACCAGTTCCCCCAAAAGACAAGCTATACTGGCAGAAGCACATTTTTGGTGTTATTTAACTGAATCTAGCATAGAAAATTGTGTGTCAACTGAGGGCAATTTCTCCACAACCCTAAGAAAGGAGAGTTATGTTGGTAAAACCTTGAAGGGTAGCTGAGATCAACGTATTTCAGAGACAACAAATGAAGGGATAGTATTTACTGCTTTCACAGTACAAAACCTCTACGTTCATGTGAATGAGCTAGAAGAAATGGAGCACTCTGTAAAGAAATCCCTTCAGCAGCAAAAACATTTGACTTTACTATTTTACACAAAATAATTGTTGTTTTGTTTTTTTTTTTTTTTTTTTTTATTTTTTTTTTAATAACAA